>JAGSMT010000295.1:0-165985 GCA_029286875.1 Lamproptera curius
ATCGTCATCCCACTTGGTCGGGGTTGGACCCCCGTTTACTTTATAATGTCGATGCAATATATTCTCAATACAATATAGTCTCGAAATATAACGAACGTATAGACTTTATTCGATTTTTATTGTTTTTTTTTATGATTTACACATTGTATATTTGCTTTATATCAACGATGAAATGAATTATATTCTTACATAGATTTCTACTAGTGTCCGACCGAACTTTCGGTTTCGGTTTCGTTTCGCCGAGTTTCGCCAAAATCAAGTTTCGGTCGCAGTTTCGGTTTCGCAAATTTGACTGAAACTTTTGCTGGCTCGAAACTGGTTTCAAGTGTATTCAGTTTCAAAATAATAGCGAAAGTTAAATGTATCATTGCACAATCGAGCTCAGATCAGACGATTTTAGCCTTTAGTCGAAAGAAATTGATGATTCTTCTAGAAAGACGAGGAGGAAGCAAATAGTGATGACACAAAAAATATACTCCTGTACAAAAATAAATACAAATAATACTGGAAAAGTATAGATATTTGTTTGTTAATAAAAAAATCTTCTAGTCTCTTTACTTTTTCTGAAGGTAGTCATTTGTTTGCTAATATGTGGAAATGTTGTCGAAAAAAGAAAGCCAAGTGCGTCCTTGTCATTAAAAACCACTGTTATAAAGTTAACAACACAAGAATTTACTGCGGCTCAAAGGCAACATGAGAAGAGACTTCTCAGTCATAATCAATTGTCATAAAGTAGGTTTCTTAATTTCGAGTAGGAGAAGACACGGAAAACGAACATGATTGCAGACGTCCATCAAAGCAGTAATTAACAGAAACAATAAGAATATGCTGCATATTCGAAAAACTAGTTTTTAGTGATCAAAATTACCATCTGATACCTAATCAAGAAACGAGCATTTCATATAGATTCTCAACGCATATTGACACAAATTTTGAATATGAGAAAAGTCTCCGCAAGATGGGTGCCGAGAATCAGAAACAAAATCGACTTCGAAGATATCGTTGGACAAGTTTTAAGAAGATTCTAAAACTTTAGATCTGGTTTTGTGGCAGTGGACGAAACACAGGTTTATCCGAAGGATCTTCATGCCGTGGCCTGGTATATATGGCCTGGCCAGGGTATGAGCCTCAATAGTTTTCGGACTCAAGTAATATTGTTTTGATTACCTGGAGCATGGAACCATCATTACAGATTATGCAGCTTTAATACCGAGGTTGAGAAATGCCGTCAATGATAAAAAAGAGGCGAACTTTGAACGGGCGAGCTGTATCATCTTGACAACGTACCGGCGCATCGGTTGGCATTAGCGATGGCCACAGTTCAGCATGCTAGCGTACAATTAGTTGAGCATCCCCCTATTCACCAGATCTGGCGCCTAGCCATTTTTCATCTTCTCTCCAAATTGATACAATACTTTAGAGGAAACATGTGTTAAAACTATATATAACAAGTAAACGATGCCGTGGTGACCTTTTCGCAGGACCAAGACAATCCTTTTTTTAAAGGAATTGAAGCACTGGAACCTTGGTACGCTAGACTTGGTGTTTAGGTGGACTCAGGAGATTAGTGAAAATAAATAATAAAGCTATCTACATATCAAATCCACTATTTGGATTTTTCGCGTTACAAAAATATTTATTCCCGACGTTTCGTTCCCCGTCATGTCGGGAAAAATTTTTTCCAAATGTTGGTTGTTAATACCCGTAAATAAAAAAATAATTAAAGATCAAGTTTTTATTCTACTCATTTTTCTTTTTTATCCCCCTAGTCAAATAAAAAAATTTAGAAAAATTTTCAAAATACAATGGGAAATCTTTATTAACAGTAAAATTATTAATTTTTTTTTATCTAAATTTTTGATAAAAAAAATTAATATATTTTTTAAATTTTTTTAAAAAAATTTTTAAAATAAACAAAATTACCAACTTTAAATAGCTCATTTTAAAAAATAAAAAAAATATGGCTAAAACTTTATTTTGTTATTTTAAAATTTTTACACTTCAACTGTAAATTTTTTCCGGGGTTTGGTTTCCCGAAAAAAAGCAAACTTTATTTTCTTTCTTTGGCCCCCGGAAAAAACGGGTTAGTCGGATCAATTTTCGAAATTATTATAAATTTTTTTAAAACCCAAAAAGCCAAATTTTTAAAAAGTCTTTCTAATTCAATTTGGGTCATTTTGAATCTAACAAGCTTCATAATTTTTGAAATTTTCTTAAATATTTTCTTTGCGTTTAAAACTTTTAATTAAAACAAGTTTTTCGGTTCGCCGAAAAAAGTTTCGCGCTTTTTAAAATACCCTTCTAAAAGTTGGCCCACAGTCAAATTTAAAAAGAGTCTTTTAAAATTTTTTGGGGGTAAAGCTAAATTTTTACCCAAATTTTTTCCTTTTTTAATTTTTAAGTTACTCAAGCGCGACAACGCCTTTCGTTCCTCGGGAAACAATGACGTTATCAACCGGTATCCCTTAAATTACCACGTTGGCATAAGGTTGACTTTAATTTAAACCTCCAAGCTAATTATTTAAAATGTTACTAAATCATCCATTTTTCTCCCTCCCTTTTGTGGTTCTTTTTTTTTTAAAAAAAATATTTACTGCCGTTAACACTTTCACGGAAAACAAATGTTGTCTTTAAAAGCTAATTATTTAAAAATTCTAAAATGATATTTTTTTCCTGTGGGTGGGTCTTTTTTTTAAATTGGTTAAATTTAAAAAAAATATTTTGTGTAATTTATTTTATTTATTAAAACCCTATGTTCCCTTAAGTTTCCTGTGGGCGTTTTTTATAATCATTTTAATAAATTAAGTTTAATTTTTTGTTTAATTTGTTTAAATTTTATTTGGTCAAAAACAACAAACCTTTCCTCATTAGGAATAGCTCGGGTTTTAAAAAATTAAGGTTAAAATGGTAGATGTTTTTGTAATTTTAAATAAATTTAAAAAACATTTTTTAGTTTTAACCAAATTTTCCCTTTTGAAGCAGTTAATGCCAGGAACCTCTTTTTTGAGGTCCAAATAAAACAAAAAAGTAAAAATGGAATGTTTTTAATCAAACAAGAAATTATTGGTTTTTTAAAAGGATGTAAAAAATTTTCCTCTTTTAATTTTGAAATATTGTTATAAACGAAAATTTCAAACCGAACACCGTTTTAAATAATTCAAAGGAAATAAAAGGGATTTAATCTTTAATTTTGAAATTGATTAAGGGAATCAAAAGTTCCCCTTCGTAAAATTAAAATTTCCTTAAGCAATCGTCTATAAAATTAAAAAAAACATTAACGAATATAATATTAAAAAAAAGCAAAGTTAATTGTAACTTTCTTTAATTTTTAATATTTTTTTTGATTAGGACTTTTACTTAATTTAATTTGGCGTTTGTTTGGCAACTTTTCAAAATGATTCCTGTCTGTGTCAACTTGGTGGATGAAGCTGAAATTTTCCCAGGGAAGTGCCTTAATCGATAACAGGGCAGCTTTTGGGGGTTTTTTGGCCAATCGACCTTAAGTATATTTTTTTCAATTTCAAAGGTATTTTCTAGAATGGTTTTTAATGCTATATAATTTTATATGATCATTTTACTTTTCTTCTAAACATTGACTTTAATAATGGAACAAATTAACTCTTTACCCAAAACTAAAAAAAAAAAAAGTACTGGCTGGAATTAAACATAAATTCAAACCTTAAATTGTACAATTCCTTTGCCATTGCCTCCTAACCCTCACCCTTCTAAAATGTACATAACTCCAATGATAATACTAATTTATAAAGGTTTGACTGCGTTTAACATGCATCAAAAAGCGACTCTTTCATGTTGGAATACTTTTTCAAAATTAGAATGGCATTCTTTAATTATTGTTCGAATTAATATTTTTTATCAATACACATTTACCTGCATTACCAATATTATACTGTTTTAGTCTCATGGCAGGCCTTCCTATCGCCTTCTCCATTAGGTTTTAAGACCTATATTGGGTACTTTATATCATTTGTTTTTTTTTATATTCATGTTAGAAGATTTAATCATCAAATAAAAAAAAAAAACGTCAAATCAATGTCAACCATTAATAACCTTTAAAACGGACGCTTTCTTGTTATAACCGCATCCATTTTAATTCCAGGATTTTTTAATCTAAAGGTCCAGAACTTTCTGCCAAATTGATTTCATTTAGATCTTGTTGTAAAATTTACCCTAACAAGTAAACTATAAAATTTACTGTTTATTAAAAATTTTGATTCAAATAAAGTTAGTACCCCTGGTTCTGGCTAAATCTCTCTTGATTAATTTCCATTTGACATTGACTCTTATTTTTCCTATTATATTTACTATAAAAGGGCACTGTGTTTATATATCCGTATTGTTTTTTACTCCCGCCTAAGTTACGAAAACTTTCTGCTCCGTCACCATGGCCAAAGGTCTCTAAAAACTCGGAAAAAATATAATTTTCTTGTTTGGAAAATATATTTAATAGATCCATTTCTGAAACCCGCGATATTGTTCAATTTTTGGGTATGGAAAAACCGATTAAAAAATTTTGCTTTCTAATAGTATTGAACCTTAATTTTCTTATGTTTGATAATTTTTAAACTTTGGTTTTATTCCTACCAATTATGCTTTGAACTTGGAATAACTTTTCAGTCTCGTTTTGTGGTGTTTGATGAATCGTCTACTGGTACTTTGAACAACTTGGTTAATCAAACTTTTGTATATTGTAAAAAATTCCCCTTAATTTTGTTCGAAAATTTCATACAAACTTATTTGGGAACAAAGTTACAAATAAATAGAACTCCTATTTTAAAGCAATCGTTTTTTGTTTTGTTTTGCGTAAAATTAAAAACTTATGTAATACAAAAACATAATGAAAGTCCATTTTAACATAGGCCTCCCAACCCCCTATCCACAGGGCTTTGGACCCTCCCACCACCTTAATGCGGGTTGGTGGGTGGACCACTTTAATGCCCATCCGACATGGATCCACTTTTCAGAAATTGGGTGATCGGAAATTCCCTATCAAATAAAACAAAAATTTGTTGAGCCCGCAGGATTGAACCCGACCTCCGGTTTCCAAAAGCCCCACCACTATGGGGGTCCTTAACAGAATATTAAACTAAATTTGACTTTTAAAAATTGACTTTTGACCATGTATTTTAAATATTTTTTATATCTTTTTTAATTAATGTTTACAAGCGTTGTTTGATCTTGCTTTAATCTATAAACTATTGGGATGTTTTTTTTTATATAAGTATATAATCTTAAATTTGATACTTTTATTTATCATATTTGTAATAAGTTGGTTTTATTTAAAATTTATATCGTAAATTTGGTTGAACCTGTTATACGTTAAAGAAAGATATTAATTAAGTTAATCATAATTTCTCTGTATATAGATGTTTACCTAAACCATGAGTTGATGTTGCTGGGAAAAAAGTGTTTCAACTGTATTTTTATTTTTGCCACAAAGGTTGATTGAAGTTGTTCATTATTTTTAACAGTGAGATATCATGTTAAAATAATAATCAACAAAACCTAGTCTGTTTCTCAATAAATTTTATGCGTAAATCTTTTAAAGAAGGAATATTTCAATTAAATTCTTCCTCATAATGTAAAAAAAAATAATGGCATTTTTCAAAAGCTTTAAATACCGCTAAACTTTATTTTTTAAATAAAGTTATAACATTTAATTAAAATAAACCAAAAAACCCCAACTAAATGAAAGTAAAACTATTTTGGGATATCAAAGTTTGTCTCGTAAATTCTAAAATTAAAAATTTGAAAATGCCTCTTAATAATTCACGCTATACCGACCTAAACCCGGGCTCGAAATATATATATTAAGTTTCACTATAAATTATTTTTATTATTGTTTCCACCGGGCTTTAAACTCTGATGTCGTCTTTTCATTTATACAATTAATTCAATTAGAATGCGCGTGAAATAAAGCTTACTGCGTTTTATGTTTATTTGCATCATTTCATATATTCTTCTTTGGGCGATTCGTCAAAAAAGACCGGTCGTCTATGGACTCATGGAATTTGAGTAAGCAAACTTTTTTGCTGTGCTCCTGGCTCCCAATTTCATTATTATTTTTAAACCCCAGGGTTTCTTTCAAAAAAACCTTTCCAAATTAATTCTCCTTTATTTATTAATTTTGGTATATAAACTTATAAAATTTAAATTTTTTAAATTTTTTTAAAAATAAAATTAAATTTTAAACATCAGATAAAATTTATAAAATAATCATATTATTATTAATTCCCTTTAATATAAAATAAAAATTGATCCAAACTTTAAAGTTTCAACTTTGGTTAAATAAGTTAAATATAATATTAAAATTATTTCACATATTGGGATATTGGACATGAGTTAAAAACTTCTCATTGGGGTTTTTGGACCATTTTGGGAGACCTACGGTTTCTCCAATATCCATGGTGAGGAATTGAAAGCCCAAAATTAACTAGGATCAGTTGCCTAAAAATCTTTTTGTTGGTTTTTAAGCGAATTTATTTTATTTTCCTTAGTTGATACCATATCGCGTAGAAAAAAAAATTAACTTATTTGAATTTATATTTGGCAAATCATTTAAATTAGCCCTTTCACTTTTGCAGTAAAAAGTTTTAAAGTTTAATTTAAGACTATTAAACCAAATTAAAGCCAGACTTAAAGTTGAAAATATTTATAAATATTAATTTCAAAATTCGGATAAAATTACATTTTATTGGGCACAACCTCAAGCATTTGGTTTTCCTGGTTGCAGAAGTGTTTAAAGGTGAATAACTTAATGCTTTTGGACATTTTCCCCATGTCGAAAATACAAGGGGCGCCCCGTTTTCAAGGGCTCGTTTTTTTAGACTCCCCTCCAGTTTTTGATAAACGCAATTAAAACAATAAAGTGGCAAGTCAAAATTTCTTTTAAATTATTAAATTCTTATTCGTTTTTTTTAAACGTTTCGAAACTCACTTTTTTTTTTTTTAAAATTATTTAAAATTTTTGATATAATTTTATTCTTACAATAGTTTCAGGTCAGCTGCAATGTTTTCAATTTTTATAATATTTTCCTTTTTGTCCTTTTCAATACATTTAAATGGGGTAAGTTTCAAAATTTTAACACTTGCTCTTGTCCATACTTTAAAATGATTTTTTTACTTTTCCCATTCCAAAGGTTTTTCTTAATATAACCACACAATTAAAACTGAAAAAAAACCAATTTTGGATATATTGGACTTGAAATAGGCATTAAAAATAATATTTTTTCATTGTTGGGTTGTTGAATAAAGGGAAAAACGAATATACCAATGTTTTTTTGTTTGTGAAATTTACAGATAAATACATAAAACTTTATTAAGGGTCCCTAATTTCCTTAAATAATTTTTCGGACCCTTTTAAGAACGTTTTGTTTTAAATTTATTCACCAAAATGATTTTTAAATTTCAACTCAAATAAAATAAATTTGAAATTTTATTTAAAAAATTTTATGGATTAGTTTAGACATATCGTTTCGAACCCCTTTTTTAAATTTATTCTTAAAATTCTTTATCATTTTTTTAAGCAAAGGTAAGGTAAAATTTTCCTGATTTTGATTCCTCACCTTGTCAATTTTTTGGTTTCAATGCCAAATAATTTTTTTAGAATTTTCCATGTTATTAGGAAACAAAATAAAAAATTCAAAAAATTTTAAAAAAGAAATGAAAACGGTTACTTCCCCAATGCGCCCGATGTTTGCTTACATCAATTACCCTCGGTTCCAGAGCGGCGGTCACCGGTTTGCATTCTGCCCGAGCTTGACTTCTGTAAATGTCCGAAATATTTCTTCGGGTCACTGAATAATGATGCATTCATCGTTACAAAGTTGTCTCTCATTGCTGAGATAACGTTTTGTTATTTATTTAGTGAGCTTGGATATAACAAGCAAAAGCAACTAACTATAATCAACAACACTAGCAAATAAATATTATCAAAGTAATTTGATTATATTTATTTGCTGAATGTTGATGAATGTTTCACAATAATTTAAGACATTAGATGATTTAGATAAAGAATATAGGACACTGTTGGTGTGTTAGAAATACAGAGGTAAGTATTTAAACGTTATTTTTATTAAGCCAGATCTTGTTTACTTCCAATTGTTTTAGCAAGTGACGATTCCATAAACAGATATTTAATTTACTAGAATTTCAAGATAATTTTTTTATTTTTAATGCAGAAGCATTATATCTTGTATCGATTGTCAGTTAATATAATACAGACCAAATAAGGAACCTGTCATTGTAATAAAATTAATGTCAATATAATAAACTAATAATTCAGTCATACTATAATTGAATGTCAACGATTTACTTACAATAAATATAAATTTAATATATATTATTTATATTTTAATAATGGATAAGATAAGACAT
Source organism: Lamproptera curius (assembly GCA_029286875.1). Classification (NCBI taxonomy): domain Eukaryota; kingdom Metazoa; phylum Arthropoda; class Insecta; order Lepidoptera; family Papilionidae; genus Lamproptera; species Lamproptera curius. Next base: position 8,395 of record JAGSMT010000295.1, read on the forward strand.
AAGACAGGTGCCAAGGTGCCCTCTGCAGAAACTACCCGTGATTATTATAAATGTTGAATATCTTTTATATTTTTCATCATCATCATCATCAGCCTTTGTTAGTCCACTGCTGGACACTAGGCCTCCCCTAATACACCCTATCCATTAGGGGTTTGGACCGTATCCACCACGCTGGTCAATGCGGGTTGGTGGGTGGACCGACTTTTTACATGCCCATCCGACGCATGGATCATCTTACTTTTCAGACAATTGGGTGATCAGCCCAAATTGCCTAACCAACTAAAACAACAATGAAAATTTGTTTGCGTCCCGGAATTCGAACCCGACCTCCGGTTTCTAAAACACCCCATACCACTAGGCTACGGAGGCAGTTCATATTATATTTATTCATTAAATATTTTTTATTAACAATACAAATTTTAACAATGTTTTAATGTTTACATTAAATTGGTTATTGTTGGTTTTTCTTAAAACATAGATATGTGCGCTCGCAGATTTTATTATAGACTATTTTAAGAAGTACAATTTTGTAAAACATACTTTAAGCCTATGTTTTACGGTTTCGGCAGTGTTTGCAATTTAATTGCACGAGGTTGTGGTTTTTAGTGCCGTATTTTTTTTTCTCAAATTTGTCCTTAAGACAAAATTAATAAAAAAATGTCACATCACTGATCGTTTAAAATAAGAAATTAAAGGTAAACCATTATCTAAACGTATAAAATGAAATTGCAACAAATACCTATATTATATGTATTACCTTGCCAAACAAGCTAATGAAATGATGCTGATATATACTTTTATGAGAACAACCTATGAAATAAATTAATAGGATTTACATAAAATTATAATAAGTAAAAATTTTTGCAAGAGAGGAAAATTAAATTCATAGTTTCTTTCATCCGTTTTATTTTCAAGGTCAGCTTGAGGACTTCCTATTTCCGAACACGGTGATATTATTCCGGACGATTGGTTCGTAACTACTTCTGTCATAAATATAGATATTTCTTTTCGATTTTATTATAATCGGTCCACCAAAGTCGAAAACGAATGAACGTTTATGTGTAGTGAAAACAATATTCTTTAAAACATTTTCTGAACGAGGTAATATGCAGGGTGTATTATATTGTTATGTTGAATATAGTATAACCAAATTTTGTTCATTATTATAACGGTGCAGTTAGCTTGGACACTTATGGTCATAGGTGAATGTTTCTTGCACTTTTTCAGAGTCAAAGTCAAAATCATTTATTCAATTTGGCTCTACTGAACACTTTTGGACGTCAAAATTATCCATTTACCACCGGTTGAGCAAACTCAGACCCATCAGAGAAGAACCGGCAGAAACTCTGCGGCCTTTTTTTAAATATTAGTATTTACAAATTTTGCTAATACATTTTTTTTAAGTTACAGATTTGCAAGCGAGAATAAACTATTTCCACATCTTGGTCCTCAATATAATTTATTACAGAATAGTAGCTTTTCTATAAGCGTTGTTTGAACAACTTTACAGCTCGAGATCATTCAGTTGTGTTTGGCGGCATTTAATTTATTATACATTCTTATACTTATACCATGAAAGATTTTTTGGTTCAGGTCAGTCTAAATCTGGTACTCTAGGCTCAATTGGACCTGCAGGCCTAATATCTTTTACAACATATGAATATTTTGACGGCGTACATAATATTTTCAAATATATAGCGAGGAGTTAAGTTAAAATTTCAGTTTTATTAAAACATTACGTAAAGATTCCGTGAACTAGATTGTAGTGCCCTAACAGCCTGTTTTTGTAGTATAAATATTGTGTTCAAACCGGCTGAACTTTGAAACTGTTTAGATCAACTTTACTCTTGTTAGTCAACTTCCTTGATACAGTGCTTTGCTTTGTACCCATTGCTGTTATAATAAGGCTGAACTAGCTGAGGTATTATTTTATGACTTCCTTAAACTAAAACAAACGACATTTTAAATAGAATAAAAGACAGATATATTCAGTAAATTAAATCACGATATTTGCCAAAAGCATATATATACAAATACATAAAGCATTAGCGAGAATAAAGATAGAAGGATTTCCTTCTGAAATGAGCTGTGATAAACATCTTTTAGTATGTTGGACTCCGTTATGTTAATGAAATACGTGAAAGTTTACTCTTATAAAACGTAGAAAGAAAGTATTTATAAGTACATTATTAGCTTTTATATCATGTATGTTTAATAGCATCCGTAGTCTAGTAGTAAGAGCGTGTGCTTCAGAAACCGAAGGTCATTGGTTCCAAGCCTGCGAGGACTCAACAAATTTTATCGTAAACACTTAAAACAGGCATGCGACAATATTGACTAAAATATTTTATGATATTAAAGACATGATTCTTATGTTTTACTTAAAACGATAAATATTCATACAGAACATGAATATTAATACTTTTTAGGATTTCTTTTCTCGGCTACGTTCTTTAATTTATCTTGTTGTTTAACCTTGACTCGAGATATAAATTATGAAGATAAATCCTAACTCGTCCGAGCTTTGTCACAAAGTTGGTCCAGCAATCTTTTCCAAATATTTTTATGATACTTTGTGTCCTTATTAAAAGTATTTCCATGTATTCCTTTCCGTATAGTACATTATTTTTTCTTTTGGTATAATTAAATAAAAAACCTTTAATGAAAATACTTGTAATTTATTTCTATTTTCTTCTCATTTTTAAAATTAAAACACAAGATTAAATAAGTTTAAAACATTTAAAGAGACAATTTAGAATTTAAAATGTTAAAACTACCCGCGACAGTGTAGAGTGAACATCAACTTGTTTGTGAGAAATTAAAATTTCAATATCTACAGTTAAACACTCATAAAATTGCCTTTGTTTTGCATGTATGTGAAGGCTTTTTAACAAACTTTGTGATTGTGAAATAACTTCAACCAAATATCTACAACCAAAGGGTAAGAACAATTTAAAATTTTATTTAAACGTCAACACACCAACGACCCTGACTACACAACCCGGTCAGCCGCTGTGACGCATTGTATCGTATTTCTTCATAATATCTTCTTAGCGCCTACTAAAAGCTCAGAGCATTTGCTTTAACTAAAATATTGCAATTGTTGTTATTTAAACATTCTCGATTGCATATTATATTGTAATTAAGATGGAAAAAAATATTTGTGGAGCATGTAGAACACCAATAACCGATAGAAGGTACATGAGTTGTCTCGATTTAAGCACAAATACGACCTACAATGTGCTAACATCTCACCTCAAGGATATAGGACTCTTAATGACGAAAGTAGGTGTTCGTGGAGATGTCTGGAATGTAAAGTAAAATACCTAAAAAGATAACACAAATACACTATACGTCCTCAGCCCATCTAAATGTACCAAAGTCAGATGATTTAAATCAAAGCAACGTATCATTGTGGAAAAAGTCTGAGATAACAAATGACTTTCTCACGGAAGACAGTTAAAGCACTTCTTAGAATTAGAAAGACAAAGAAATAAGCTCAGTTATTCAATCTAGTCTCAAAGGATTATCTGAACAGCTTACTGCAATACAGAAATCAATGTTCGGAGTATCAAGAGTCTGTAGCTTTTATAGGCAAACAGTACGACGACATGCGAAAGGAGTTCATGGACTTGAAAAAGCTCCTTGCAGCCACTTCCTCAAGAGGTAAAGATTTAAGAGAAAATAAATCTCTTAAGGATAGCTTAGCCGCACATGCTATAAGAATTAGGGCGTTGGAAGAGAAAATATCAGGCAGCAGCAGTGGAGTAGATTGCAGAACATCGAAGTAAGAGGTATTCCTGAAACAAATCAGAAGATACCGTAAGCATTGTATTAAAATTATCGCAACATATCGGTGTTGCTGTCAAACAGAATGATGTTGAATTTGCTCATCGTGTACAACCTCGACGAGGCCGGAAACTTGACAAATATAGCGATCCTATCATCGTTCGCTTCACGCAACGTTCAATTAAAGATAGAATTCTGGCAGCGTCACGCAAGCATCTTACTCTTAATGCTGGGCATCTGGGAATGGGGGAGGATAATAATCGGGTGTTTATTAATGAACACCTAACGAAAGAGAATAAACTTTTATTAAACTCGTGTAAACAAAGAGCTAAAGAAGCCAATTACAAATTTGTCTGGACAAAAAACTGTCGTATTTACGTCCGAAAAAACGAAACATCTCCCCCTTTCCTTGTGTCTTCAGCGGAGGATTTGACCAAGATTGTTTAATAAGTACTATAGTTAGCTTTCATGCTGCATATGTAGTGTTAAAACTTCTACTAATGAACTTCAGTTTCTATTTATATTTAATACAGTTTTTTCTACTCAACACACCTAACTCCATTCAGTTACCACATAACACTTCTCTCATTCCACTCAGAACATCTCTTTCAGATAGTGACCGTGACAAAAGAATAAAAATATTAAACTTTTACCGCACCTACAGCGAAATGTCAGTGAATTACCCTAATATTTTATTTATATAGCGTTTGAACTCTTCTTTCATTTTAAATATTATATGACTTTTTTCCTTTTTGGGTATTAGACTCTGCTCTATGGTTTAGTGCTTGACACAAGTGTTTTCGTAATTTCAACGTTTTATTGTACTTTTTCTGTTCTTTCTAGTTGATTATCTAGTATTGTGTGTGTGTTGATATTTGTATATTGTGTTGTTCTATTGTAAGTATTATTTAAGTATAAGTATGGTTGGAGTGCCCGATCCCGGGGAGGTTATGTTACAAACATAGTTCCCATTCAATTCAACCCTATGATTACCGATCCTACACTAATTTAAGGAAAGAACAGATTGCTGCTACTCCTGATTCGTCTCAACTCTCAAAAAAAACACAGTTGCCCAAGCAGTCAGCTCCATCCAGTCAACCTTTACTTTACCTCAATATGAAGGCTCCAAAAGCGATACTCCGATCTAGACATTGCCCCTTTTTGGTCCATGTGAGTAAAGACTGTGAACCCTCTTCTAGTACTACATTAAGACCAATTAAGTTCGGTCACTTCTTACATCACAATAAATTAAGGGTTATTGTTAAGGATGGTGTTAAACGTGTTGGCCGTAATCGTGTCTCAGTGGAATTTAAATCTGCTGGGCTGCTAACCTATTTTAGATCATTCCGGACTTGTTGCAGGTAGAGTATGATGCCATTATTCCTTCTTATAATGTAACCCGCATGGGTATTGTTAGAATGTTCCAGTTGAATGGACTTTAGAGAATTAGTTTCGTCCATCAAGTACCTGAAGGTTTTGGTAGTGTTATTAGAGCACGCCGCCTTAATAGAAAATCCATGGAAAACAATACAGCTATTTGGACTCGACCCATCAGTTGTTTTAACATTCATTGGTCAAAAGCTACCAGAAAAAGTTTATTGTTTTTACACAGCTCTTCCAGTCAAACATATGTTCTTCCAACGATTCAGTGCCATAAATGCTGTAGATTTGGGCATGTGGCTACTCAATGTCGATCAAAGAGGTGTTTTATTTGTGCACAACCTCATGCAGGCATTGATTGTACCAATCAATCTAATATTCCTACTTGTGTCTTATGTTCCGGTAACCATAAAGCAACTGATAGAAAGTGCCCTGAACATTCCAGACAGAAGTCCATTAAGATATAATGTCTCAGGAAAATATATCTTACTCAGAAGCTTCAGTTAGATTTCCTCTAGTGAGAAATCTTTTGCTATATTTCCCAATCCTCGCCTCAGTTTCATCCTACTCAATCCTTCCAGGTGCATCTAAATCTCCTACTCCTTCACAACCCTCATCAAATAATATTTCTTACCGTCGTACATTCTTCTCTCAGAACCTCTCCAATGCCCTCATCAGCTCAGGTTATGACAAGCAAGCCCATCAGGCGATTACTAGCACACCTTCTTTTAGTCTCCTAATGGAATGCATATCCACCTGAAAATATTTCTCTAATGATAACCTCTTAGACCTGTTACTTTCAACAATTTTAAATATAGTTTCTCGGTTTGACGACTCCCAACTACCGTACAATGTCATATCTAAACTTTCTCAGCTTAACAAAACCATTAACAGTTCTAAACATACTTCAATGGAATTGCCATAGTATTCGTCATAAAAAAATGATATCATTTCTCTTATTAACAAATACCAACCCTCTGTCTTTGCAGTCCAGGAGACGTGGTTGAAGTCTGGGTCCATCTTTAGGATCCCAGGCTACTCATGTCTCGGATGACAGAATCAGATGGTTATGCTGGCTATGCCATTCTAGTTTCTAGGAACATGGTATTTTACCAAATAGATCTCCCTTCCACAGTAATGGCATTTTGCCGTTGCTATTAACACACAATATTTCTTTCCTCTCTATAACATTCCTGATCCTAATCTTGCCCTCCTCTCTGAGTTAAAACATATCATAATTAGTCTTCCTTCTCCTATACTTATCCTGGTGATTTTAATATTCACCATACCTCTTGGGGCTGTTATTATAGCGATGCCAATTCTTCACCTTTCCTCGATCTCTGCGATGAATTAGATTTGTGTGTTTTAAACAATGGGTCTCCAACTCGCAGAGTCTCTCCTTTCAAAACCAAAGACTGCAGTTGACCTTACATTAGCATCTCCTTCTCTGTCCTCTAGTCTCTACTGGACGGTCTTGTCTTCCACTTATGGAGTGACCATTTTACTATCTTTATTTCTGCCCTGACTCAATTAGATCTGTTCTAATGTTAACCTTTCCCACTCCTAAATTTAATGTTCACAAAAGCAGACTGGTCCCTGTTTAAATCATGTTTAAATGAAGAAATGAGTAAACATTCCATTTATTGAACCAGACAATGTCCAACATTCATATATTTTGTTTCAAAATGCTCTTTATCTTCTGCTACCAAGTCCATCCCTCTCAAAGTTTGGCTAAACGTAAACTGTCTTCCCACCATGGTGGAATTCTGAATGTACAGAGGCCTGTAAGAGACGCTCCGAGGCAGAAGTAACACGCTCATGACATGACGATGGAAAATTACACCAACTATCAAAAAGTAGCTGCAAAGACCACTAGAATTCTAGCAGACACGAAAAGATCCGGGTGGCTCCGTTTTTGTGAGCAACTTTCTCCTATTACTCCCCCATCTAAAGTCTGGACCAGCATTAGACACTATCGTAGCTCTGTCTGCAGTCCTGCTATTTTATCTACTGATCCATCTTCTTGGATCGAACAGTTCTCTGCCAAATTAAGCTCCTCCATATGTCCCTCATTAGAAGGCTTTACCCTCCCATTTTAACACTTAAGACAAATAACCCTTTTGAGGCCCCTTTCTCTGGGGAAGAACTTTCATTGGTTCTCGAGGGTCTTACAGACTCATCCCCAGGTATTGATGGGATCCCATATTCCTTCATAAGTAATAGCAGCACTTCTGCAAAACAGGTTTTCTTATCCATCCTAAATAATATTTTTCTAACTGGTACTGTTCCTGAAGAGTGGAGAACTCAGGTAATCATACCTATCTTAAAACCTGGAAAGGCTAACTCGGACCCGTCCAGCTATCGCCCGATAAGCTCTATCATATACAATGGCTAAGGTGTTAGAACATTTGATAAAGAATCCTTGGAATGGATAGTCGAGCAAAACAACACATTAGCTAAATCCCAATTCGGCTTTCATAAGGTTTTAGTACTATTGACAGCCTTAGCACATTAGTGACTGACATACGCATTGCCTTCTCTGAAAGTAAGTCTTTGGTAGGAGTATTTTTAGATGTTTCTTCGGCATATGACAATGTACTTCTTCCAGTACTCAGGCAGAAAATGCTCCAGCTGAGTATTCCTGTGAAGATTGTAAATATAATCTTTAATCTCTTAAGCCCTAGATCCATGTCCATTCGTTTTCCTAACTTTATATCTTCCTCGAGACAGATATGGAAAGGGCTGCCCCAAGGCTCAGTGCTTAGTCCACTGCTTTACAGTATTTACACATATGATCTAGAGCTTTCAGTAAATTCTTTTTGTCAAATACTTCAATTTGCCGATGACTTGGCTCTTTATGTATCTGTTAAAAATTGAGAGCCTCTTCCGTCTTAATTCAGCTATTAGATATCTCCATGAATGGCTTGATAACCATGGACTAGGCCTTTCTATTAGTAAAAGCAATGTTGTTGTATTTTCGCGTGCTAGATCCCGCCCGGATGTTCCAATCTTCTATGGGCAACAAAAATTTGCTGTGGTGGACAATGTTAAATTTCTAGGTGTTGTATTAGATTCGAGATTAACTGGTATTCAACTTATATTAACCATGTAATTAAAAATGTGAGAAAACATGAACATATTGCGTTCTTTATCTGGCACTTGGTGGGTTGTCACCCCTATGCAGAAACTCATGTACAATGCCCTGGTGCGTAGCCATTTTGACTATGGCATGTTTCTACTGGAACCCTGTAATAAATCTGCCTTAATCCCTTGACAAAATCCAATATAAATGCCTTAGAATAATATGTGGGGCTATGAAATCCTCACCTATAAATGCTCTTCAGGTGGAGTGTGGGAAGCTCCATTGTATCTTAGAACAATTTTTATCTGACCGATTCCTATTCAAGGTTATTCAATCTTCTTATCACCCTCTTATTTCTAGGCTGCACGTTTATCAATTTTATCTCTTCAAATAAATACTGGTCCCATAAAGATTACCCTTGCCTGTTCAAAAGTTTTGTCTTATCTTCATCTGCCTTGTCCTATATTTTCAGTGTCAAAGTTTCCTCTCTATGAAACACCTTTTGATGCACTTATTTTAAACCTCAAATTCTTCTGGATATTGGTATTGATAAAAACTCCTGTTTTGCAAATATCCAGTTAATCAATTCATTTCACAACATTGGCCTGATTGGCTGATCATGTCACTGATGCTTCAAAGTTGTCTGAGCAGAGTTGTGTCGGTGCTGCTGTTTGGATACCCAAGTACAAAGTGATATTAAATTATAAATTCCCCTGAAACATCAGTATTTTCAGGTGAATCCATAGCTGTGACTGGAGCTCTGACATTTATTGAGTCCCACAAATTTAAAAACTCTGTTATTCTCACTGATTCTAAGAGTTGCCTACAGGCTATTGCATCTAATCAATTTAAGTCCAAACATAAGTTTCCTACATATTGAAAATTAAAGAAGTCCTCTTACGGTGTCATACTAAAGATATTCAGGTAGTTCTGGCCTGGATTCCAGGGCACAGTGGCATTCATGGCAATGGGCTGTAGACTTCTATGCCAAAGATGCAGCAAAAACAGGATGCATGGACCACTACGATTGTATTCAAATGATTTACTGCCATTATGCAAGTCAGCGCCTCTTCTCATCTTGGAACAAATATTGGCTTAATGCTGAGTGCTTCTAAAGGGAAGTTCTATGCTGATATCAGCCCCATATTCCTACTCGTCCTTGGTTCTGCAACTTCAAAAATCTGCACAAACAAAGTACCAGTATCATCTGCAGTTAAGACTAGGACATGCATGTACCCTGTTCATCTTGCAAAGCTACACATAAAAGACACCTCCCTCTGTGAATGTGGACTAGATGAAGGAACACTCGACCACATATTTTTCAATTGTCCCAGACAGACCTCTTCTCTCTATGACCTGCTCCCTCCCCAAATTCCGCGTCCCACTAATTTAAAAACTTTATTATCCTATGTTGATTCCCCATTTGTTCATATTTTTTGCTCTTACATTAATCATAATAACATTAAACTTTAGTTTGTTTGTCTCTTAACCAACTAACCCTGTGTTTATTGTGTGTCTCTTTTTGTTTTAGATACATCAACAGAAACTATTGTGGTGGATTATCTCAGCCCATAATCAATTCTTAGTTGTTAACTGTGACCTTGTTCATTTACGAAGCCTGTTACGTATATCAGAGTCTAATCAAAAAACTTGGCGTTGGCGAAATCTGCAAGGAAACGCCATTAAGCTAAAGAACTGAACTTAACTGACTTTTTTTAATAATGTCTTGACTCTAGCGCATCTGTTTCGATATACTATTATATTTCATAATGAATAAAGTTGGTAATAATAAATTATCTTTATTATATCAAAACGTAAGGGTCTACGGGCAAAAACAAACATAGTTTGTAATAATTTATAATTGTCTGATATCGACATTGTTATGGCTTCAGAAACTTGGCTATGCGATTGTATTTTAGACGCTGAGATTAGTGATCACAGTTATAAAGTTTTCGTCGAGATCGGGCTTACTGGGAGGTGGTGTCATGATTTTGTGTCGTTCAAAGTTACAAGCTTACGCGAGACCAGATTTGAATGTCAATGATCTTGAAGTGATTTGGGTAACGGTACCAGGAAGAAACATTGGCTCACTGCGTAACATTCAAATCGTTGTTGTATATATTCCACCTAATAAACTTTTACCAGTAAGAACTAATGAAATAATAAACGCTCTATCTATAATAAGTAATAAATGCCCCAACGACTTCTTGATAGTTGCGGGTGACTTTAATCTTTCATGTATTGACTGGACAACGGGCGAACCTGTAATAGTTAGAAAAGGTTCCGTCGATATTCAGAATGCGCCTCTGATCTCCTGTCTTATTGTTCTTTTATAGGTCTTTCTCAACAAAACACAATTTTAAATAATCAGCACAAGATGCTTGATTTAGTTTTCAAATTTTTCCCTCATGGTTGCAAGATCTTCGACGCACTAGTAAATGAAGATGTTTACCACCCTGCCATTTACATGTCTAGTGCAGATATTCTAATACCACCCTTAAGATGTCATGTACAGAATACAAATATCAATACATGCGGGCCGACTACAAAACACTAATAGAAACATTTATAGGTCATGACTGGACATTTATTGAACAAGAGAAAGAAATAGATAAAGTAACTAGAAATTCTACGAAATATTTACAAATCAATTGATAAATGTGTACCTATAGTCCGCTCCAGTGGCTAATTCTTATCCGTCTGGTACAGTAAAGCTCTTATTAACTTGATAAAGAGAAAACAAAACACACTCTATTTGGAAAAAGTTTAGAAATCCTATCGACTACGCAACATTTTCAGAATTAAAGAAAACGGCAGAAAACTCTTCAAGAACAATGCCATACGTCATACATAAAAAATTCAAACAAAATTATATCAAATCCAAAGTTGTTCTGGAGTTATGTCAAGTCAAGGCGTAAAGCTTATTCCGATTATCCCCAACAGATGTCATATGGTGAGCTAAAATTAAATAGTCCATCACAAATTTGTAATTCATTTAATAACTTTTCAAACAAACTTTACACATACTAAAATAATTATTTACCTTAATTGAGAATGACAATTCAAACTCAAGTATCATCCATAGAATCGAGATTTGTAAAGACCTAGTACATAAAATAATTAGTAAGCTTGATACTAAAAAAGGCGCTGGTAATGATAAATTACCACCGATATTTTTTGTCAAATGTAATAATTCGTTATCTGCGCCTATAACACAACTGTTTAATAGATATCTTAAGGCCGGCCACTTTCCACATATCTGGAAGCAAGCACATATTGTTCCAATATATAAAAAAGGGCCCAAAACAAAGATTGAGAATTACCGGCCTATTTCAATTTTAAATATCCTTAGTAAGCTATTTGAAAAATTGTTCATATATATGTCTATCCGTTATATTACGTTCCGTACCAGCTGAACAACATGGTTTTATAAAGGGTCGTTCTACAGACACCAACCTGGGTACTTTATTGACTCTGTTACGACATGTATTGATGGTGGTTCTCAAGTGGATGTGGTCTATACTGATTACGAGAAGGCTTTTGACGCATGAGACCACAACATACTGTTGCGAAAACTTTACGAGCTGGGTATTCGAGGCGATCTCTTGAGGTGGATGAAGTCATATTTGGAAACGGTCTCAAGCAGTGGTCCTAGGAGGATATCGTTCTAATTTTGTTGAAATATCCTCTGAGTCCCTCAAGGGTCCATCCTGGCCCTCTTTTATATATTGCTACTTATATGACTTTATAAATGTTTTCACTATGCAAAGTTTCTCATGTACGCTGATGACACAAAAATATTTATGAAAATCTCTAATCTTTCAGACTGTAGAATTTCCAATCTGATCTTAACCGTTAGAGAATTACTATAGTGATAACTGTATGATGTAAATGTTAGTAAATGCCATTACGTATCGTTTACTAGAAAGGAAACCCTTTGTCTTTGACTACAAAATTAACTGGTTTCAGTCTTAATAAAGAATTTGTCGTGAAGGACTTAGGAATCCTTATAGATGACAAATTGACATTTTCACATCATATTGATTCAATAGTCAACTCAGCGTACAAGAGCCTAGGTTTTATATTGCGCGTAACTAAACCTTTTTCTGATGTTACTTGTATAAAACTACTTTACAATTCATACGTAAGAAGTATTCTTGAATACTGTAGCACTACTTGGAATCCGCAATACATTACTCAAATTAAACATTTAGAAAAGATCCAGCATGGTTCATTAAATACTTAAATCTCAAAAACCGGTGAGTAACGCAAATTATGAACATTTATGCAGGTCTTACACACCTCACAAGTCTTGAAAGTCGACGTACGCTGCTAGATATGACTTTTTACATGGTTTTGTGCACGGGACTATTGACTGTAGAATTAGCTTCAAAGTTCTGCGCTTTTATACTCCCAAAACTCGAACCAGACATGCGAGCCTGTTCGCTGTTGCAAAATCATCGACTAGATATGCTCAAAATTCTTTAGTCAAAGCCTTACAAACGGTGTACAATAAAAGTTTCTAGACCTAGACATATTTAACACACGCAAGAATATTTTTAAAAGGGATGTTCTAAGAGTATTAGTGGAAGAGGTGTAACACTCACGAACACTCATTATGTCACTCCTTACTTACAAACACACACACACACACACACACACACACACACATACATGAAACATTTTACAATGTTTTTTTTTTTAGTATTTAATTAGTTTCTTTTTGTCTTTTTTATAATATACATTTTTATTACTTAAATTGTCATATTTGTTCACTTTTCACTGTTGTATGCTTCTATATTACTACCTAGATAATGTAAATCCAGTTCTCGCTTTAAGTTTTTTGTGATGACTATGTTTATAATTGTAACTATTATGAGCTGTGGATTTTGTTTTAAAAATAAAATAAAAAAATAAAAATAAAACATAATTTGTCCTTTTTCGTCTTGTATTTCAGTAGTTCTGTTCAAGCTGTTTCTACAATCCCGTGTAGATTTTCATAAGATAACAATGTGATGGTCTCAATGGAAGAAGTGAAAAGGCAAAGGAAGGAGACAGCATACTAGAATTTTGTGGAGACCAGGGTTCCAAATTTTACTACCCCTCTTACTAAGGCCTTGTTGACTAGTGTACGCTACACATCGTCGAGATAAAGGGATCAAGAGGAGTTGCTGTTGTATTTACTACGCCATAACACATAAATCGACAGCTTAGGTAACCCAATCTAATAGGAGGAGGTATGCAAAGTAGGGCGGTAAACTTCAATTTTATAACTAGTATTTGTGGCCTCTGTTAAAACACATGAGGATATATATATATATATATATATATATATATATATATATATATATATATATATATAAGATATCGATCTAAACATGGTCCATAGCTTGCACCTGCAATATAAAACTTTTATGTGTATTAAAATTTTCACACGATCACAATATAAAAATATGAAAACAATTGTTCGAATACAATCTAGATAAAAGTACAATTTATCAGCACTGAACAACGGCATGACGATATTTATCGTCTTTATGGTCCGCTTTCTTTTTGTTAAAGTATCGTTGTAGGTATAACAAATATTTACAGAAGATGTCTTACAATATGAACTTAACTTTTAAAACACATTAATAATATATGATCACCTAAGAAGTTTTTTTATGAAGAAAATAGCAACGGAAATATGTTGGACTATTTTACGTAAATTTTGAATTTCTTTCTCAATCATTTTTTTGTATAAGTATAAATTTTTTTCAAGGGAGACGAAGACTAGGCAAAATTTTCCTAAATATACTTCAACATTTTTTTGTCGAGATGCTAAATACACATAAGGTCTAGAGCATTGTACTAATGAAATATATCGTTATTTTGGACCGTTGTTGGTATCTGTTTTCAATTGATCTTATTGAGAGCATCACATTCCGAAAACATTAATTTCAAGGATCTTTTGAACTAACTAAGCGTTAGCAAATCAACTATAATAGATAAACTTTGTGGTGTATTTTGATTTGAAAAAAATATTTGTCCAATCGAATAACTTACAGTTACTTTTTCCGTCAAAAATTACAAAAATCCACTGAGTAGACAGAGTGGCAAGAAAGCGCAGCTAGGCGGAACTACCTACAAAAATACCGATAGCCTCTCCTTCCTCATGTGTTTTAACTAGAGGCCACAAATACTAGTTATAAAATTGAAGTTTACCGCCCTACTTTGCATACTCCCTCCTATTAGATTGGGTTACCTAAGCTGTCGATTTATGTGTTATGGCGTAATAAATACTACAGCAACTCCTCTTGATCCCTTATCTCGACGATGTGTAGCGTACACTAGTCAACAAGGCCTTAGTAAGAGGGTAATAAAATTTGGAACAGCATATATATATATATATATATATATATATATATATATATAAAAATGAATTGCTGTTCGTTAGTCTCACTAAAACTCGAGAACGGCTGAACGGATTTATCTTATCTTAGTCTTGAAATGTTCGTGGGGGACTAGGGAAGGTTTAAAAGGCGAGAAAAAATCGAATAATTTCCAGGAAAACCCTAAAAACAGCCCTTTTATATTTCCCATACAAACGTTTTCTAAATTATATGTAGAGTGAATTTGAACTTTATTGCTATTCAATAAAGTTCATATTAATATAATCACTCACTGTTGTCTTAGCTAATTTAGGTGTGTTCCTAACGTCAACGAGCCAATTTGCAATTTATTACCGCTGCATTAAGTTCAAATTCAATCATATCTAGCTGACCGGCAGACTTCGTACTCCTCAGATTCATGATCCGTCAAGATGAAATAAATCATATTTTGATGTGTCAACGACTTTTCATCAGTTTCAGTTGACATGTATGTCAAAATTGAGACTGAACGATTAACTACATTCGTTTGAACCAACGACAGCTACGATCAGAGGAATATATTCATCTCCGCGACGCTATAAATGCCGATGGCAATGTGAATAATTTAGGAAGAATGACAATTTTGCCAGCCACTTATATAGGAAGCCACGCCACATGCACGAATATGCTCAGAATGCTATGATATATGTTAGGCATTATGGCCTGCCCAGACTTATTTGTTACATTCACATGTAACCCAAATTGGATCCGAAATCAAGAGGAATTGCTACATATGCCAAACACCAGTTGTTAGACATGACATAATTCCAGAGTTTTTAAACAAAATTAAAATCTCTAATGAATTTCTTAATAAAGCATTGTGTGTATGGCGAGTCCGTTGTTGGATGTACTCTGTAGAATGGCAAAAGCGTGGATTGCCACATGCGACATTTTACTCTGGTTAGTGTACAAAATAAGGCCAGATGAGCTTGATTCCATAATTTCAGCTGAAATTCCAGATGAAACAGTTGACCAAAAATTGCATGCAGTAATTACCAAACATATGATACATGGACCTTGTGGACTTTTCAACTACATTCACCCTGTATGGTTGACGAGCAGTGTTCCAAGCGATACCAAGAGAGACCTGCTTGCGAAACCATAATGGAAATGATGGATACCCATTGTATCGTCGGCGATCAGTTGCGGACAATGGGCGATCAGTAGTTGTGAAGGTAAAAGAACAAAATGTTGATGTAGACAATCGTTGGATTGTGCCATACTCGCCAATATTGTCCAAAGCTTTTGAGACTCACATCAATGTGGAATATTGTAACTCTGTAAAGTCGATAAAGTACATATGTAAATATGTTAACAAAGGCAGCGATATGGCTGTCTTCGCTGTAACCAATGCAAATTATGAAATATCACAGTACCAGATGGGGCGCTATGTAAGTAGCAACGAAGCAATTTGTCGTATATTTTCATTTGCGATCCATGAAAGATACCCTACAGTAGTCCATTTGGCGGTCCATTTAGAAAATGGTCAACGAGTTTATTTTAATGAATCGAACGCGGCAGACAGAGCGGCACGTCCATCATCGACAACATTAACAAGTTTCTTCACAGTCTGTCAAACTGATGATTTTGCTCGCACTTTGCTGTATGCTGACATGCCACGCTATTACATATGGAATGCATCATCGAAATCATTTCAGCGTCGAAAACAAGGAACACCAGTTGAAGGACATCCAAATGTATTTGCTTCAGACGCTCTGGGTCGCATCTACACAGTACATCCAAATGACAATGAACGTTATTTGCGATTGTTGTTGGTGAATGTTCGTGGTCCGACATCATTTAAACAACTGAGAACAGTTAATGGACAGCTGTGTGCGACTTCCGTGAGCATGCCAACTATTACATTTAGCTTGAGAACGATTCGCACTGGGATGATACGCTCAAGGATTCCGTAATATCTTCATCACCGCATCAAATTCGTACATTATTGGGATTATCATATGGACATATTTCCTTGCAGATCCAAAAGATTTGTGGGTTAAGTATAGAGATGACATGTCTGAGGATGTTTTGCATCGTGCGCCGTGAAACTTTAAATCCTACACTACAAATGACTGAAGAATTTACAATAAGACATTGATCATGATAGAAGATATATGTTTATTGATAGCAAATAAAGTATTGTCGTGTTTGGGAATGACAGCACCCAATCGTAATATGCACGATGCATTAAACCACGAGTTGCAAAGGAACAACAGTACGATATTGAAGCATTGGCCAAAACAGTTCAGTACAAATGTTCCACAATTAAATAAACGACAAAATTGCGTACGACACTTTGATAGAAGCTGTGAACAGTGGATCTGGTGGAATTTATTTCCTTGATGCTCCCGGAGGAACCGGAAAAACGTTCTTAATTTCATTGCTTTTGGCGAGGATTAGATCGCGAAATGATGTTGCTCTAGCGTTGGCTTCATCTGGAATAGCTGCGACTCTGCTAGAAGGCGGACGAACTGCGCATTCTGCCTTGAAATTACCATTAAACATGCAAATCACCGAAACACCAATTTGCAACATCCCCAAAAATAGCGCAATGGCCAAGATCCTACAGGTATGCAAATTAATTGTTTGGGATGAATGCACAATGGCCCATAAGAGGTCACTGGAGGCGCTAGACAGAACATTGAAAGATCTTCGTGACAACCACAATGTATTTGGTGGGCCACGATTCTGTTGTCAGGTGATTTTCGTCAGACTCTTCAGTTATTCCCCGATCAACTGTTGCTGATGAACAAATGCATGCCTAAAATCATCGCATTTGTGGCAGTACGTAAAGACACTCCAATTAACAACTAACATCGATATTTTTGCATATGATGAAACTGCAAATGTGTTTGCGAAGCAGTTGTTAGATATTGGAAATAATAAAGTTGCAAAAACACCTCGACCGGATTCATCACATTACCTTCAGATTTCAGTCAGATCATAGAATCAAAAGAGGAGCTTATTCAGCGTGTTTTCCCAGATATAGCGCAAAATTTTAATAACCATAATTGGCTGGGTGAACGAGCAATATTGGCAGCGAAAAATAAAGATGTCGAGGGTCTCAATGCGACCATTCAGAATTTTCTTCCAGGACAGTTGATTTCCTTCAAATCAGTCGACACCATTATGAACCAGGATGAAGTAGTTAACTATCCCACAGAGTTTTTAAATTCACTGGAATTACCTGGATTACCACCTCACAATTAGCAGTTAAAAGTAGGATCAGTTGTCATCATGTTGCGTAACATTAATCAACCTCGACTATGCAATGGAACAAGACTGGCTGTGAAAAAGCTGATGAATAACGTCATTGAGGCAACAATCATGAAAGGAAAATACAAAGGAGAGGATGTCTTGATCCGCAGAATACCGATGATTCCAACTAGATTTACCATTCGATTTTAAACGCTTAATTTTCAGTACGTCTGGCCTTTGCGATGACAATAAATAAATCCAAGGCCAGTCTTTAAGTTGCGGAATTAACTTGAGTTTCCCTGTTTCGCGCATGGACAATTATACGTGGCGTGTTCGCGCGTCGGAAAACCGTCTTCTTTTGTTTATTTACGCACCACAAAACAAAACAAAATATAGTTTATGAGAAAGCTTTAAATTGATTAACAAACTGTATCATAACAGTGTGTGTCTGTTAATAAAATTTAAACCTCATAAATAGCCAGTATTTCAGGAAAACTGATTTTTAAGTAAGCATCATGGTGTTTCGAAAATAATAATATAACTTCATGCTTCATTAAAAAATGCTTTTTTATTCAATACGTTTTGTTTGTTTTGAAATTAATTCTATACAAAGTTTAGGTATATTATTTATCGATTGAGGCGGTACGAAGTCTGCCGGGTCACTAGTTTATATAATAAAGCGGTAAAGGAAGCATTGACTACTATAAATATCGCTTTTAATGAACTAAGAAAGTTAGTAATAAAAAGTGTGGACCAATTTCAAATTTTATTATGTTAAAAAGCAATAAAACAGGATGGTAGAGTTACTCTCTGTACCTTTTAATTAATATTTAGAAACAATATTTGGTGCCAATTAAATTTTATTTCTAAGCGGTTTAACTAGCATCTATATCAATTTTTTTAACGTTACGTTATACGTGATATACATAGGTGACAAATCATTTATCACCTCATAAAAGGTGTTATAATATGTCGTTTATTGGAATAATTTAGTTTTAAGTCAAACGGGAGCTGGCGGTGGTAGGATCCCTTTTATAGGGAATTGACTCAAAAAGTACCACCACTTTATTGGAAATAGTTATGAACAGTAGCTTTGTTCATCGATTTATAGAACTAGCTACAGTTTTCTTCATATCAGAACATAGTAGGTCTGGTTTAATTTTATTTTGAGATATCCTATTCAGTCATTCTCCTGCAATCAAAAGGTATTTTTTCCAAAACAATAGATTAAAGAACATGACATTTTTTTTTGTGGCACCGAAGGCAGACGAGCAGTTGCCACCTGATGTAAAGTGGTCACCGACGCCGGACATTGGCAATACTGAGGTATCTCAATTACTGCGACGTAAGACGTAGGATGTTAAGTTTTGTTACCAGTAAAACCTGGCTACGGTGCCCCAACCAGAACATGGTTGTATTTGACATACTGCTTTTACGGCAGAAATAGGTACTGCGTTTGTACCCCAGACGCCAATGACAAGGACCTGCCACCTTCAAAAGTTCTACAAGTTTTTGATCAAAGACGGTACATCTTTATAAGTAAAAAATTATAGTTAATACATTTTGAAAATTCACTAATAATTATCTTATTTTTAAGGTATTGGTCATCACAAAAAACTTACTTTTTAACCGGTGGGGTCCTGTTTACGGGGACCGTCTTGGCGTATCATCGCGATGCTATTTTTGCCCTGAAGCAGTAGTGTTTCCAGTTTGAAGGACCGCTGCTCAACATTACTGTAAACGAGACAACATCCTATGTCTCACGGTATGCAGCGCGTTGGCGATACCTGGTATTGCTAATGTCTTGGGGCGTCGTTCTCCATCCGTAGCCAGACTGCTCAAATCTCCTATGAAAAAAAAAAAAATATTTGCATATTTTACAAACAAAATACAAATATGCTTTCTCAGACAAGATAATGGTATCAATAAATGATTTGTTTGCTTGAAAACAGTTATCTGAATCTATCAATTTTATTTAAGTATACTTAAAAGAAATCTTTTTTGAAAAGTTGAGCGGACCTAGAGTATAAAAGGATGTCTAGTCGTATCTGTACATGAATACATTAAAACTGTCTCCTGACTCGCCATTGAATGGCAAAGACCATCCCAACATGGAAGTGTATCATCTCTGTGACGCTGGTCCTCTTCGACATCACATGCCTTCAGGAATGTTTTGGATCTGTACATTTTTTTTAAAATCTTATATGTTATTTCAGATGAATGTCATCAAACATGTTTGTGCCGTAAATTATATTTAAAGCACTGGAACTATTTAGGTTTTTTATATCTTCGCAGCCGAATGACTAAAAGATTAGTGTTCAAATATAAACGTACTAAGGTTTTATTTTGGCACTCTATAAATCTGCAATCTGTTTTAAAATCATTGGGTTTTAGTGCGACAATATCGCTTCCATTAAATATTATTCATTATGAGTTACCAAAATAAATTTAGACTATCCTCTTTGTCAACATAACTGTTTTTATATTTACGTTTAAAGATATTAACTAAAATTTATGTATATTTTCTTAAAAATGATATCAATTATTTGTTTCATTAAAGCGCGAATAATGCACATGATTTAATTATGCTGTTTTACAATTTGATCTTGTCAAATTGTAAGAATGTACAAATGTTTTGCAGGTCTACTTTTAATTAAAATTTAAAGTAAAGTCGGAGAATAGACGAATTGTCCGTTCTAATGTAAAATTTTACTTAACAACGCCAAATCTTGTTTTTTTTTCAAAATCGGATTTTCACGAGATCTGAAGTCTTGCAATAAATTTATGCTATAATTATGTTATTATTATCAAGACAAGTACATCTAGAATGAGCATAGGATGATTACAATAAGAAATCTTGATTAAAAGGATAATTAGTATAATACCATTGTAATTATAATTTTGGAATTGTATTCAGGTGGTAAAAGTATTGGCCGAAGAATTGACTTTTCTTAATCAAACTTTCGATTATTAATGATTTCAAGTTCTTCTTATTCAAATTTATATAAAATTACGGGTGGTAGGAAGCGGAGTGCAAAGTGTATTTCAATTAAATTATCACATTATTTTCACCGTTCTAGAATTTAATAAAATGCATTCTTAACCGGAACCAATTAAAATAACAAATCGAATAGCAAAACAACTATTAGATAGTATGGGCCGTTTGCCTAAGTTCGCCAACAAAATAGTTGGGTTTAAAAGAATGGTTGACTTCTGTTTTACATAAGATTTCAACGATTTATAATTCTTGGGAAAGACTAAAACATCGACAGGGAGCTACCATGAAAAAGAAAAATATCTTGAGATATATGCCTCAGTATAATTTTATTATAATAGGTTAGCATCCGACCTTTTAGATTTTAATTCCTAGGACAACTTGGCTCTATCGTAAGTTACCCTAATAACATTTTCATAAAATATAATGTACGATTAAGGAAAGTATGGAGCCTTCTTCATTACTTCTTCATGTCTTTGATTTCCATTACTGTTTCAATTTATTAACTTAACAAATTATTTTGTTAATTATTTTTTTAAATGTAGGTTACAGCATGTTTTAAATTATTATATATTTAAATAAGAAAATATAATTTATATATTTCTTCACTTATTCGATATAAGGTTTTTAGATTTCATGTTAGAACTATACAAACAAAACATGACACAATGCTCCCACAATCAAAAAAATTTCAGTCTAAGTTACCTACTTGTCTTAGTAAAAAAATATCGTTACGTGAAAAATCTCTTCCAAGTGAGAATGATTAACGGTTAACATTCATTACCTCTGTGAAAACAGGAAAATTCAAAACTTAGCACTAATTAATACCTGATAAAATGAGTAAAATAACAAAGTAAAGTAGTAAGAGTTGTTTTGAAAACCATACTTTAGGACTATAGTAATGAAAATCTTAACTGAATGTTAAAATGGTCAAATATTTGACTACATTGATTTTATATTTATATGCCTTGCCTCCACTAGAGTGGTATGGGCGTGTGTTTTAGAAACCGGAGGTCGTGGGTTCGAATCCTGCGGTTCAACAAATTTTCATTGTTGTTTCCTAGTTGGTTAGCAATTTGGCGATCACAATTGTCTGGAAAAAGGATGATCTATGCGTCGGATGGGCATGTATGTATGTACAGGTGTGGCTGATGATTTGATGTGTGATGTGTGATATATACATTTATATATATATATATATATATTAAACATATATAAGACAAAAAGTTAATATATATATTTTATAAATTTAATTTTTTTTAAATTAAACGGGTTATTTATAATTGAATCCGTTAGACTCTAACTAAATCATTTTACAAACAATTTCAAAACACGATATTATCCTCTTAAATTCAGAAATTATGATTTATTTTCAAACAAAGACCTAATATAATATTTTGGGTTGCTGGCGTGGTACCAATTTAATTTGGAAAAACGTGGTTTGAAAAAATAATTTAAATCCATTGTCTGACTTCGTTGATGTTCTCATTTTCTTTTAATATAATTTCGATCAAATACAATAATAACATAGACAAAACTGAAAAACTAATTTTAAAACTTAACATGATATCATACTTACAACATTCTAAGAATACTGTATTGAGATTTAATAAAGTTAATGGTCGAGATATCCAAATTGACTTACGGCTATGCATGGCTAAGTCAGCAATTCTTGTTCGTGATATTGCAGTACAACGCTCACAATTCTTTAACATTCGAGCCGTATTTGCATGTATCGCTATGACGCTCGACAACAGTGAAACTTCGAAGCAGTTCTCAATTTCGCTCCAAGCTAATTGGGGTGGCATCTTCTCCGGAAGGCTCTTGCCAAGACCTTGGGAGACACAACTGTCAGTCTCTACATGCGTCTGCGCTTGGGCTGTATGGGGCACCCGTGGGTCGATACCCTCTCAGGAAAATCGAGCACAATTGTACAGAGAACAGCGGGTGGTAACGGCGAAATTCGGGCGTACCGCACGTCTCGCAAGGGCGGCGCGACTAGCTGGCCCTCCCTGATGCCAGTGTCCTGGGAAGTCTGCAGCCATCGCCAGAGCCAGAGCTAGATGTGGCTGCACCTCTGGAAGGTATTAGACGAGTCGCTCCAAATGAGGATATGATGCGGCGGTGCAACGGTCCTGGAGCCGAGGCTGGCAACAGAGCGGTTTGTCCGCTCCTCAAAGATTGGATGAGGCGGCGCCCGCCTTCCGGCTGGTGTAAATCCTTTCAGGGCACCGATAACGGATTCCTGCACCTGGTGCCGAAGCGGTGTCATCAATTGCGACTGCGATGATGATACAGTTCAGCATACTGGTGGAGTGCCCTGCATAGGCAATGGAAGAGGCCCTATCTCTGCGGAGGAGATTGGCACGACCTCTCATTACAGTGGGAGAAGAGATCGTGGAGGTGGTCACCTCGTTTTGCAGGCTGCCCAAAGAGGCCGCTAAGCGGGAAAGGGAAAGGAAGGGAAAAGATCCTCCTCGCGCGATTCGGACAACGCACGGGCAAAGCCGCTCGCCTGATGTCACATCTATGGTGTAACTGCGTGTTGATGATGGAGACCAACATTCGTTAACAACGTTGGGTTCTGTTCTAGGTGTTTCAGCACGTTGCTCTGGAGCAGGCAAATGGCGACCCGGCTTTCCTAGAAGATGGCGTGGATGGCATAACATTGCTGACGGTCGATCCGCGCGCCAGAAACGCCGAAGAAGAGCGGGGTTTTGGTGGGTGAAATCACAAAACCCGGTGCTACCGGCTAGCTACAGAAAAGGTTGAGTCTGTGCACGCCTGGTTGCACAGCCTCGACTCGTGGGTTGTAGTGTTAACTCCCAGCTGATATCGTTAAAAAAAAAAAGTTGCTTTTATTTAGTCGTACGTTTTAATGATTAATAAAGAAGATTCTATCGAAACTTATTTCGACCACAATTTTTACATTCCTACATTTCTTTTATTCAAACAATGACATAAAATGGTTTTAAATTAAAATACTTATAACTCCTATTCTTGACCATATTTTACATATAATTTCTGCCCATCCTAATTCCAGAAATTCCGCAGAATAGAGGGAACATTCATGAATTGTAATCAACCTCTTGCTTTGTGTCACCACAAAAGCCTTATCTATTTTCACAGGTTTGGATTTCTTGACTCTGAGTTGGCTCTTGGTGTAATGTAATGCAGCTTTTCCAAAAGCTGTTGAGTTAGAACTAGTGGTTTAAGTGGTCTCTCTGCTTAGATACTGGTGGGGTCTTTGAAAACTTAAAACCTACCTTCTAACTTACTTTTAGACTCTAGCATTTTACAATCGTAAAATTAAAACAAATTATATGATCATTTGTTAAATTGTATCTATTTCTATGTCCATTGAATATTTTTGTCCTATAACTGTCTCTAGCCTGCGGTATGGGCTTTGCTTTAGAAACTGGAAATGGATTTGTCGACTTGCGGGACCGACTACCTTTTAAGTAGTTTCCTAATGTTCAAATTTCAAATTCAATTAAATATCTCTATTCAATAGAAGTGCACTCTTTGTCAAGGACCATACCACCAGTTCGGAATAGGACGCCTTAACTGAAAGAACAGGCGAAATAAACTCATGGACCTATTTTGTCATCATTTGAAATCAAATATTCATATTAATTTTCTTATAAGCTACAGTTGTACATTCATTTATATTTAAGAAGTTGCGTTTAGGTTAGGGTTAGTCAGATACTTAGTAGATGATCCATTCGTCGGGCTATTCATTCTCCTAACCTGTCGGGTCTGGTCTCTTCGACATATAGGATTCAAAAAAGAGAAATTGCACCTGTGTTTGCGCGTATACTTGTGCCATATAATAACTCCTGCGTAGTTTGCGGATCTCTAATATAGATCGGCTGCTGTAGTCGGAATCGGCTCGGAGAACATTATTATGATTATAATGTCACGTAAACCTTTGTTTCAACTCGTCTGTACTCCTAACTTTAGTTATGTATAATTTCAATTGCGATCTTAATACAAAAGGAAAATTGACAAGAAACGCAAAAATATTTAAAGATGTATCCTTTTAAAAATTCCTCTACGACTCCTTTTACGAAAATATTAATGGTTAGTTCATAATTAGATCTACAAAATAAATGTCTTTAAATAAATAAAGAAAAATAGTCTTAGAGCCATGAAACCAGTCAACATCTTCAACACATCTTTTACTAATACTACACTAATTAGTGTTTTGAATAGCAAAACATTGTTATTAGTAAATTTATCTTGCTCCGCACAATAACCATTTTGATTTTTTTTAATATTGTAATTAGGCATGTTTACAGTTTATTTAAGGTAATATAGTGTAATTTCATAAAGATAACAAATTTAAAAAATCTATTTTCTATTAGCACAAAACATGTCATGAATTCTACTTTGATTAAATGAATAAAAGATGTGAGAGATTTAAAATGCGGGGAAAGATACACAGGGCAATTTGACTTGGTTACACTTGTATAACAAGAACCTCATATATTACTAATTTTATATAAAAATAAAAGTATGGTGTAACGTAATTAAACCTTTTGCCATCTGAAGTTTTTCGGTTGGTGGTCTGCTGACAATAATACATCTAAATTACCTATTTCTTGTTGGTATATATGTTATATATAGATGTTATACATAGACTTTCTCATAATTTAAAAGTCTGTTATGTCAAGTGTTGTCTTTCTTTATAACATTCTTGTAAAGAAAAGACAAAACTGAAAACTAAAAGAACAGTTCGTTTTTTTTGTTTCTAAGTCTAAGCCCTCTTCATTCAGAATAAATAAAAAACTATATAGAACGTAGTCCATCATCATCATCATCATCAGCCTGTTTTGAGTCCACTGCTGACTGGCCTCCCTAATACCCCCTATCCATTAGAGGGTTCGGACCGTATCACCACGCTGGTATAATGCGGGTTGGTGGGTGAACCGACTTTACATGCCACGCCGACTTTTTATAGAACATATCTAAAATATAAAAGGAATTTATCCTCTTTTCAATCTAATCCCCAGTTCTCATTTATGGAAAAGTAATTAGCAGCAACCGTTGGAGAAACATTTAAAAAATCTTTCTTAACATTATTATAGTTGTAGTGAACTTATTAAGTAGCTTTTATTTTAGGCTACGTAAAACTAATATAAGTGTATTAAACTTATTTTGATTATAATACTTTAAGTTTTGTGCAATGCACCGCCAGCAAGGCCAGTTGGAACGATTTTGTTACCCATAATGTCAATTTGATTTCACGCCGCTGTCAGCTTTTCAACAATTTATTACCAAAAAACGGTCTAATGTACCGTTAAAAAATAAAAAAACAATCGGATAAAAGTCATCCTGAATAGATTTGGTAAGCATGCCTAAACACCGATTGGTATGGTAAATATCTTTTTACTTATTATGAAAGAAATTGGTTTGGAAAATATTGCGCCTAGAACTGCTTTACCAGTACTGGAGATTTAAGAACGATTAATTTTTAAAAAAGGTCTAAACGTAACCTAATTTTATCAGCGCTTACTTACTAACTAGAGGTATTATACTATACTTTCCTTATTACTTAAAAGTAAGTAACAAATCAATCCATAGAATCATCCAAAAGAAACACATTATTTTCCTCAAAAGATGATTGATTTGTCCCTAACTTATTAACCTACGGTAGTCATGCATGCTGACAAAAACTCTGTGTTAAAACTGTTGTTCAAGTAAATCAGGACTAATGAGAAGCCTCTTAGATACTTCGGAATTTGAAATAGCTAAGAGGTGGAAGATGTTTAGGTAAGAAATCTATTTTTGATAAATAATATATTTTTAAGGATTTCATTGCTAACTCTAAAGGTTTCATAGTTATTTATTGTTTTAGTAAAGGTAAAAAGCCAATTTCGTTTTGAATAATTGTTGTAAGAGAAGCGTTAAGCTAGTGCAAAATTTTGATAATCGATTTTTTCAATAAAATAATACTTTTCTAAATTACCAACCATTATGTTTAGCGTTTGTAGACGACGAGAAAGCATTAGACAATTGAAACTTGGGCTGTTATGGAGTCCCTGCAGCGTTGCCAAATTGATTGGCGATATACCGAGATGTTGAGGTGTATATTCCAATGCCACAATGTGTGTCTAAATACAAAACAACCAAACTAAACCAATTCATCCACAAAGAGGAGACAGGGAGATGTCATACTTCCAAAGCTGTTTATAATCGCACTATAAGACGTGTTTATGACCCTCAATTGGGAAAGACACGGTAATGACATAAATGGGGAGTACATTTCATATCTGTTATTTGCGGACGATATAGTTATACAGACTACTCACTGTACAGATAAAATCAGTTCATTTTGCATAGGTCGAGTACAGATTAAAATAATTAATAAAATTAAGATCTGGAAACCCCTTCAGCACTGGCAAGAAGACGCATGACATCTCAGTCTACCCCGTGACCACGGCCGCTGGAAAGTGTTCGAAACGTCAGGAATTTAAAATGTAAATAAACGCGATAAAATCCGTAAAGTAATTTTATTTAATAATGTATAATATTCGCGCAACAATAAAATAATTATTGTACCAGTACGGATTGAAACCGCAAACAAAATTCGCGGTTGGAAGGTCTGATGACTAAGCGCGCAAGACATGTAACATCCTAAATTTCATGAAGAAATGCAGGGACAACGAGCTCGTCCCGTGTGTCCGGATATCACCTAAAAAGGACATTCGTGGTAGGCCAAGATCTTAAACCAGGCAAGTATTATATTGTTGAGGAGGGTAATCCAAACACTCGATCCGATCTGTGCGTCATAAATACCACATTGAAAATTCATCCAGTGATATTAAATCAATTTTAACGCCATTCAATTTTGAAAATTGCATTAATACTTTAAATAAACGAAGTAACTCTTATAATAAATGCAAAAATAAACAAATAATAAAATTCGAATAATTATTAAACAAATCTAAGCCTAAAGAATCTTTACAACGTTCAAACGGAACGCAACTTTCCCAAAGTGACAGCAGTAATGACGTACGCGGTTTGTAATCTGTCACAACAATCACTGGATGAATCGACATTGAAAGTATTATCAAAGGCTTAAATTTCGCAATTGCACCGAAAAATCCGTATGAGCAAATTGTAATGTAGTGTGGAGGATTGTTTGTTCAAAAATCAATTGCAAAAGGAAGATTTGGAGGCTATCCGACAAGATATTTCGTCAATGTTGCATCGAATCAAAGTGCCGAAACCTAATCTTCCTAAGGATGAACTTATTGCACTTAACAACTTACGCAACAACAAAGAACTAAAATTCTCCGAACAGACAAAGGTAATTCTATGGTATTCATGGACACGTCAGATTATAATTCAAATTAGAACAACTGTTATCGGATGAAACTACTTTATAGGAAGGTCAAACTGACCCTACATGAAAAACGCTCAAATTAACTAGCGATCTTATTAAAAAGCACTCCGAAAAACTTAATCTTGACGTAAAATTGATGATACTTCATGTCCCAAGCCCCCAAAATTGTAAGGGTTGCCTAAAATACACAAATTTAAGCTCCATTGCGCCCTATTGTTAGCCAAATTGACTCACCTACTTACAAATTGGCTCAACATTTAGTAAAAAAATCCTCTCACCACTCAGAGGACAAACAAGCGTTTACAAAGGATTCATACCATTTTGTTAGCGAGGTAAAACATCTACATCTTGCTGACAATGAAACTATGGTTAGTTTTGATGTTCAATCTTTGTTTACATCTATACCTATAGAAGATTGCATCAATATTGCTAACAAGAAAGTTAGAGGAAAATAACATTTCAATAGAATATGCATTTTACTAAAACATGCCTCAACATCTGGCTATTTATTGTGGAAAGATGAGTTTTACATGCAGATGGATGGTGTAGCGATGGGTTGCCCGTGTCTCCTATTGTTGCTGACATTTTTATAGAAGACTTTGAGGAGAAGGCCCTACTCACTGCTCCCATTCATCCAAGATTTTATAAGCGCTATGGATGATACATTTACCATCTTACCATATGATTAAATAAATGCATTTTAAAACCACCTTAACTCCATAAATTCAAAAATACAGTTTACTATGGAGTTAGAAAATAATAATTCTTTAGTCTTCTAATTATATGCCATACTGTGATAGGAAACCAACCCATACAAATAAATATTTAAATGGCAATTCACACCACCATCCATCCCAGATAGCTACTGTGGGCAAATCTTTGTTTCAGAGAGCACGAGGATCTGTGATGATGAACACCTGGCGGCTGAGCTACACCATGTTAAGCAAGTACTGCGAGACAACAAGATCGCTGCGCCTCGGCAGCGTCACAGTGACCGAGTGAAGGCAGCCACAGTGGAGCGAGTACCTGCTGTTCTACCTTTGTGAGAGGCGTAACTGACAAGATTGGCTACATTTTGAGGCGGGGCTTCAATCAAAACTTATTTCAAGCCGCTGAAGAAGATTGAGTCAATTTCTACCACCTGTCAAGTGCAATATTCCTCTACAAGACCCAGGAGGTCAAGCTAGATTGTGACTGTGGCCTCTTATATTGACAAACGAAGCGAGCAATAAGAACCGCGTGAAGGAAACATATAGCTGACATTAAACATAGAAGACCCAACAAGTCGGCAGTGTGTGACCATACATTAAATCACCCAAACCATTACATCAGATTTGATCGACCACAAATCCTCGCTAAAGAACACCGATTCCTACCAAGGATGATCCGTGAGGCTATTGAGATTAAAAACATCCAAATTTAAATAGAGAAGATGGTTGGTTCTACCACCTGCTTGGGATCCCATAATTAATAAATTAAATTTTAAACCCAAGCATAGTACCACTGCCGCTGTACAGATAAAATCAGTTCATTTGCATAGGTCGGAGTACAGATTAAAATAATTAATAAAAATTAAGATCTGGAAACCCGCTTCAGCACTGGCAAGAAGACGCATGACATCTCAGTCTACCCCGTGACCACGACCGCTGGAAAGTGTTCGAAACGTCGGAATTAAAATGTAAAATAAACGCGATAAAATCGTAAAGTAATTTTATTTAATAATGTTATTTTAATCTTTCAAACCGATCTTTGCTGATATAGACTGCCTCCTTGATATAAACCGCCTCCGTAGCCTAGTTGTATGGGCGTGTGCTTTAGAAACCGGAGGTCGTGGGTTCGAATCCGGCGGTGACTCCCCAAATTTTCATTGTTGTTTCCTAGTTGATTAGGGCAATTTGGGCCGATCACACAATTTTCTAAAAATTAAGATTACCCATACGTTGGATAGGCATGTAAAAAGTCAGTCAAACCACCAACCCGCATTGGACAGGCGTGGTGCCATACGGTCCAAAGACCCACTAATAGATAGAGGTGTATTAGGGGAGGCCTATGTCCAGCAATATACTAACACAGTCTGATGAAGATATTGCTGATATTTTTATGCTGTTAAGACTTGATGAAACTCTAGGTTCGTTGCTAATTTGCCTAATACTTGTTATACCAAACAATTAAGTAAATTGTGCATAAATAAAAAGTAATAATCAATACAGATCTCATTTAAGTTCAAATCCTTTGTTTGGAAATTATTCAATAAATATTAAAAATATTTTTTATAACTAATTATTGGTGACGTAAACAACTTTTTGAAAATCAGATTATTTAAAAATATGCATATTTGTTAAGGACTTACGCAATATAGTAAAAAAAATATTCATTACTAGCTTCTTAGCTTAAATTTTTACTAAATAACAAACTTCATAGAAATGTCGTTTAGAACACGTTTTATGTACATAGAATGATTTTTTTTGATGCTGATAGTTTATGTTCACATAAAAGTTACTTTATGTTAACTTTAACTAAATTATCTTAAAAAGCTTTCGTTTCCTGAAAATTGCAATTTTTTAAAATGTTTACATTAAAATGTTTAGGCGTTATTTTTAAAACATAGATATATGCTATTAAGAACTTTAGCAGTGGTACAATTAAGTAAAATACACCTTATATCTATCTTTTACGGTTTTGGCAGCGATTGTAATTTAATCGCACGAGGTTGTGATCTTTGGTGCCGTATGTATTTATTTCACAAATGTGAATTAAGCTACTTATTATAAAATTGCTTAAAAGAATGGGATCAATGGGAAGCTAAAAATAATAATCTACCATCTAAAAACTGAATAAACATAATAGGAGTACTAGAAGCGTTGCTCCGCTTCTAGTACTCCTGCGTACATATATAAAAAAAAACCTACTCTCCGAATTGAGTAACTCTTTCCCCTGAGAAGTCGGCCGAAACTAGCGAAATTGGCCTATTATTAAGATAGCCAGTTCTCAATAAAGTTGAGATAATTTGAATAACCATGACTTGTCGAATCATCCTTGATATAAAGTTAAATTCTTTTGCAAGGATTATATATGTATCAAATCCAATGTAATGTGCGGGTTCATCTAAAATATGCACCATAACTTCAGAATTGTTCAGGCTTTATAATTTCAAAATACATTGAGCTACAGACATGTCCCATCATAGTTTTTCGTGATCATGGAAGTTGCAAAGAGCCCGAAATGTCCGGAATAACAAAAATATAACAGTTCGTACTAAAATCTGTATAAAATGGATTTGAAGTTAATGTTAACGAGACAATAAAAATCAACAACGTCCTTTTCAAATAGAAATACAAGAAATTCAACAATATGCAATACAAGTGGGCGAAGATTTATCTGATCCATACTTTCCTACAGTCCGTATATTTCAATAAATTTTACAGGAGAAAAGTTCATAGAAGTTTTCAGTTTTCGGTCCAACAGGCAACATGATTGCATCAGCAAATCTCTAGCGAACATACGTGCTTTGGTACAAACCTTTTCCATCGAATTCAATCCATTTTAGTAAAATTTGGCTTATATTGCAAATACGTCTTTGGGCGTGGTTATCGTTTTATTGGAGCGGTTCAAGCATATCGAATAATTTTCTTAAAATTAACACGTTTGTAAATTTATATTTTGAACCAATTATGTAAGAAATATAGTATTTAGTTTGTTTATGGGGCAACATTAAATTAAATTTCTATTGTATATATAAATTAAAATTATACCCTCGTAATTATTTCCACGAGGATCGTATTTAATTTATTACAATTTAATTAGCTCCATAGTCGAGCATTGAAGTTTTGTGATTTGTAACATAAAATGACAACAAATAATTTTCGATGATAGACATATCCTATTGAGGTTTTATTTAAATATACTTCTGTTATTAAAACTCGATTTGATCTTGAAACGTTTAGCTTACAGAAAATTGATGACAACATTCGTAGCGTTCAGGATGTAAGTTTGTTTTAATATATTTGTGTTACTGTTTTCCTGCTCCTAGGTTCTATTTAGTCATTCAATTCTTAAATGGTAGGTGTAGCTGTGATATAGTCCCATTGTTTTATAGATCAATTTTTCTGATTTCTGATTAGAAGTTTAAAAGGTAATTGGAAATTAAAAAATAACCTTCAAAATTACAACCTAGTGTCTTTTACGTTCAAGTTTAATATTTCAAGAAATGCTTCTATTGCATTTAGTTACCTCTAAAATTTATTGAAACACAAAAGATTACTAGAGAATCTTTTATCACCTCATTGCATTACTTCCACCGTTTGTAAAGCTTATTGTAAATTATAAATAAATAAATTTCATCGTCACACCCAAAGTCTTCAAACTTATAAAATGTTTCAAGATTATTTATTGCATTATTATATTGATAAGTTAAATATATTATACAATTATTTAAAATAAAATTAAAGTATAAGAAAGCTCGACAAAAGGCACGAACACAAATTAATATATCAAAATGGAAGAACTCCATGTTTGATGGCAACTTAATGTACCTCTATACAGTTGGAACAAATGTTGGACGCTTTAAAGCCAAAAAAGATAATCTAATGAATTAAGAGATGGTGACTCTCAGGGAATAATGTTTGCTTGTCAGGTATTTTTCTTTATTGCATACGCAGGCAGACGAGCAGTCGGGGCCACCTGATGGAAAGTGGTTTCCGACGCCCATGGACGTTGGCAATACAGGTATCACCAACGCGCTGCCTACCGTGAGACAAGGATGTTAAGTCTCGTTTACCCAGTAATTAGGCAGGTTTCGGTGCCTTTCAAACCGGAACACGGTATTTTTCCACTACCGCTTTGAGTAGAAATAGGCAACCGTGGTGGTAATCCGAGGTCCCTTAAAGGACCTACCACCGTGAATTTTTGTTTGAATAGG
Source organism: Lamproptera curius (assembly GCA_029286875.1). Lineage (NCBI taxonomy): Eukaryota > Metazoa > Arthropoda > Insecta > Lepidoptera > Papilionidae > Lamproptera > Lamproptera curius. The sequence goes on from JAGSMT010000295.1 coordinate 41,521, forward strand.
TATCAGATGTGTTCCGGTATCCGACTCAATAGCTATTAACTGTTTCTGATTATGCCTACGTTTTAGATTACAATGATGATCAATACCAGACCGATACGAAGAGGTAAATGGACTAGACGTAATTTTTTTATATAACGCTTCTAAATTTACTTGTAGAGTAAGAAACCGTTTTTTATTTAAAACCTTCCGTATTTGTATATAAATATAAAATATACTTGTTATTGGAAATTTAAATAAATGTGCAGTAATGACAGACCAATAACTATTATTTACTGAAACATAAATTGTATTTCGTTCAGTAAACGAAGATGGAGTGTAAAGCTTTGTATAATTAGAGATAACATAAATTGATAAAGACTACGTTAACGTAATGCGACTCGAATACATAAGGTTCAATTTACTGCTTTAAAACATCCCCTAACTATAAGGTTAACTTAATTAATACATTTTAATAGAACGTAGTTCATCGGAAATTAAAATTCTACAAATTCATTAGAGCTGGTATTTTACTTCCTTTTGTACTGTACGGCCTAATTAAAAATGAATAATGATACAAACAAAATATTTTTGTTAAGGCATATAAAACTGAAATCAACGTTTTCAAATTTTGGAATATTTTATAGCATAGAAAATAAACTGAAGTAGACTTCAAGAGAAATCATTCAAACCAATTTTATTTATTTTAAATATGAAAATTGAACTTACCTTCTGAACAATTTTCATATTTTATTTCACATTTCGATTGTTTTTGTCAATAACTACAGAATTTTTCGATGTTAGATGATGTGAACTTTTATTTTACAAACATTTTCATTCGAAAATAAAACAAAAGTTGTGCTTCTCCATGGCAGCAAAACAATAATGTTATTTGATTAGTTGAGTTTTGCTTTTTACCGTCCAAAGACACAGCTTATATTTTTGAAACATTACGGTACAAACTAATTTAAACACAATAAAGTGATTGCACTTATGCTATTTATAATTATGAACTTAAGTACACATTTACTAAATACATATAAATTTACCTTTTCTGTACAAACAATATTAAATATTGTACCGAGACCATTGATTTTGTATTACGAGGCACCTTACAAGGATTCTTTTCTTAATATTTTGATAAAGATTTTGTAAGGAAAATCTAAATCGTTAATACTTCTATTTAGCTTATAAGAAAATATGATATGCCAATAGGCGCATCAACCCATCCTAATCATCAAAGTAGCCATGTTAGTCGAGTGTTTAGGACTTAAAAATAAATCAGTAGTATTGTCCTATGTTCCACGTGTCGTGCGCCACTTACATACTGTTTCATTACTTTCATGAGAAAAGAATAAAGTTTTCCAAGTATGTAAATGAGTATTTTTAATTCTAAAACAAATTTTGACTCGATATGATACAATCTGAAAATAATAATTAAATATTTTATAAAAAAGGTTATGAGTAACAATGCAAATCCATCTTGAACTTTCTAAAAAATAGTGTATGTAAATACTATTTTTACAAGTTTTTGTTATTGAATGTGATACCAATAATTGCTTTTATAATGAATCCAAGTATCTGTAATGTAGAAAGGAAGTAAGGCGAGTGTAATTTGCACGCTTGCTGGCTGGGGCTAGCATTACCATTATGTCTACCAATGTCTTCTTTAAATCTCCGAGTTTCACCGGATGCTTCGGAGCATGGTTAATTAAATCTGGTCTCCAAAAGGGCTTTTTCCACTTGAACGACAAAAATGTATCAATTCGTAAGGTTGGGTAAGTCAATAATAATATAATTTAAGAAATCTCAAAGAGATTTCCAAAAAGTAAAAATGATTCCAATTCTTAATCCTACTTCTGATTTGAGAAATCCCAAAGAGAACTTCAAAAGGAAAAATTATGACAACAACTAAACGTCTCCTACACCAAAAAAACATTGAAATGGCCCCAAATACTGGAGTGTATAGAAGACATACACAGAAATATTTATACAATATATATGTGTAACTTGTTAAATTTAATACCTTAGATATAATATTATATGAGTTCTTTTTTGGTTTTTCTCGGTTGTTACTTAGTAACTTTGAAAATTAACTTTATTCTATTTATAAAGGAACAAAATTTGTCAAATAATAATAAAAAACAAAAATATAAACCAAAAATAAAAGGTGTTGAAATTTTTTTGATGTTGTTGCCATCAAAAAGTTAATGATAGCCAAAAGAACAGATAGAAGTCTATATTTTACTATAAATATTGTTAATGTATTTGAATCTATATGAAAAAAATGCTTTATTTGTAGTATTATAATTTATTCTAATTGCCATTCTACTTCCCATTGCGCATCAAATGTATTTTGAAATGAGAGTGTATGCATCATTGTGTCACTCGCTGTGAGGGTTTTCTTGGCGTTGGCTTAAACATGTCTTTCAAACTGTGGGGTAGGTTATTTTTTCATAATATATTATATACTTAAAAATTAAAAAACACAAATTGTAAAACTGAAACAACGTTTTAAACAATGACCTCAGCCTTAAATTATATATACGTTATTAGTAATAACATATTTATTAAGTGGATAAACCTTTCTTTTGTCAATCCTTTTTGACAAATAAGCCAAACGTACGATTAATTGTCCTAGAGGCTGGATGATGTACTTTTATAATTTTTAAACCAAACTACAGTTTGTTATTTGCCAACGTCAATTTATATAACTTTCACATCGCTTCAACTTAGGCACTGGCATTCAAACTTAAATGGAATGTTTAGAGAATTGGTTTAATTTTTAATTAAACTCGTCCGTGTCCTTAGCCTCTAAATAATAAAATTTAATAGGTTTATCGTTAGAAAAGTAAATTGATATTTATGTTATTTAAGATATTTTGGATTATTTTACATAAATATTATCCGCAACGGAGACGATTAAAGACAATTTATTGCCTACTTTTTTACATGATTAAATAAAATGACTTTACGGATTTTATGACGTTTATTTTACATTTTTAAATTCCCGACGTTTCAAACACTTTCCAGCGGCCGTAGTCATAGGGTAGACGGACACGGACGGGCAAATAAACGCGATAAAATCCGTAAAGTCATTTTATTTAATAATGTATAGTATTTGCGTAAACAAAAGAAATAATTTTACTTTCACTAGAAAATATTCAGCAATTCAAATTTTAGTAATAAACTTAATGAATTAGTGATAATGTAACTTTTAACTGTTGAAAGAATTTTTAAATTAGTTCAGCAGATTTTCAGTAACAACATTAGGTCGCTTAACAAAGTTTGATCAACTCGGAAAATAAAAATTCTATCTAACTACATTACGTTTTATACTCAATTTAATAATATTACATAAAAATAGAAAAATACTTTTTAGTGGTTATTAAATTATGCCATCAAAAGTATCAAGATAAAAACCAATTGACAAAGTAACTTTAATTTTATTCATCTCTTTTACATTTCTTATACCTCCTTCTCTTACTGCCTCTTCTACCTCCTTGACATGTTTATAAAAGAAATCACTTTAATACATAAAAACATTCATCAACGTTTTTGTTGTCTGTGATGATGCTTGTTAAGCGGAGATGACATAATCACAATCCTGGATGAGGGCTGGAGTCAGATCGCGGCGTACGCGTGCTAAACATTCACACCTCAACCTCCGCCAGTCCTTAATAAACTACAGGCAGGGCAAAATAAATTTATCCGTAGGGTACAGTCGTATCAACGTAACGTGAACTTGCAATGAATAGTTGCCAACGACCCGCACTTTAAAAAGTTAACTCGTAGTCATATTGACAATGTCATTGTAAATCTCAGTAACCCTCTGGTAAAAGCAGCAAAGTATATATCCAAATGTTTCTTGTCTAGACTGCGATCGCCCATTTCGACGCGGACGAGAAAGAAATTTCAGATGTGGCCGCCGCTGCTCAGAAATAAAGTAGAAACAAGAAAAGATACTTTAATTTTTTATAAAACTTGTTAACTAAGGAAAATGCGCAAATCCTTATTGTTTCTTTTTGTTTTATCTCTGATTTATTTTGTAAAAATCAAATTTCGTAAAAATGCTAAATTTTGAAAAGAAATAATTCAAAAATCCTTAAAATTATAAAATATAAGAAAAGTCTGAAAATATAAATTTCTAATTTACGTCGAATTGCGCAACACAAAAGCACTACATGATTTAATAATCGCAGTTATTTTACAAAGCTTTAAAAGCTTTTACCAATGATCTGCAGGTGTTTAAGTGCAAATTATGAGCCTCGATAATATTGAGCTGTACGAGCGTTTGTGTTGTGGTTAATTTCAAATAGTAATGATAATGCAAGTTACGTTAACTACCGAACTTTTGCATTACACTACCATAAAAAGTAATTTAGAAACAATTCACGTTACGATTGCCATGAAAGAAAGTTTAATGTAAATTGTTGTAAAACTTTACTATTTTAATACGAAAATACATGTTAGACCCTTTTCTGAATTTATATTAGTGGAGGCCAAGGTTTATATGAAACCAGGGCCATCAAGAGTCTTTTATAAACTTTGGAAATGTTTTTAATAATATATAGAAAAATGTTAAAAAAATATTTGTGCGATCTCAATTTTTTTTATTGTTAAAAATAATTATTAATTTGTTTCAGTTTTCCTTTATTTATATTAATTTAAAGTTATATTTTTAAAAGAAGAACTTTTGCAAACTTGATCTTGGGTCTAAAGGGACTGCAGGTTTTTAAAATGAAGGGTATGGAGGCGAATAGAGGGGACAACAGCAGCTGTCAGCTGTTGTTTGCGCGAGCACTAACAGAATAGTACACACGGCAACTTTCTAGCCTTAAAACGTAGCTGAGCGTATTGGTAATTGGTATCTGCCTAAAAAAAGTATTGAGAAGGTGATTCCCTACTTTCATACATCTGGACATTTCTGTATAACCTGCAGCAACTGTGCTTGCAAGACATGCACGAATTATCTACCCAAATGGAACTAGAAAAGTTTTAAGAATTCACAGTAGGTTATTTCACTGCTAGACGTTCCGATATTTTTTTTTGATTAATTAATTTTCGAAAACCTTCCAAAGGCAAAATACCGCAAAGTACATAGCTCTTCTAAGAGTTTAGAAAAAATATTACCAAAGTGTAAAGAGCATATTTTGTTCTTTAAATCCATTTACAGGCTGTGACACGTCAGCTTTTTCCAACGTGGCAAAACATGTTTGCAGATAATTTTGAAAAATTAACTGACTTACAAAATGCTACGACAAGACTGCGAAAAGACATCAGTGAATCTTTAAAGGCTGGTGTTACATGCACTCTTGCTTTATACGGTGCCCTCCAAAAATAAAGACCTGTATTATTAGATAAGCTTTTAAGCAATCCAAAAATACTACGTAAACACCTAACCTACTCCAGATGCCGCTTTTCAACACTTTAAAAGAGTATTTTTACAAATTCAAACATGGCTCGGAAGAGGAATATCACCAGAAGAATGGGGTTGGATACATGAACGGTTAATATTGATACCGCAAATAATGCCGCAGTGACCGGCTCCAAAATCTTCGTTGAAAATGATTTTTTGTGCATGCAGAATAAGATGTGGAGGATCTTGTGGGTGCAAGAAAAGTAGATTTAACTGGACTGCAGCTTGCTTAGAATGCAACGGTTGCTGTACTAATCCTTCACCCAAAATGTACATAGTTAATGATATTTTTCTTTGTAAATAATAATTGTTTACGAAAATATAATAAACTATTATCCAAGTTACTCTGCAAACATAATTTATCTCATACAAAATAAAAATGTTCACTGTAAACATTTTTTCCCCCTTTTGCCTATTATTTTTCAGTAAACTGTTGTTAAAATTTGTTGTAATCAAGATCGGCCAATTATTTTTTTTACTTTTTATTTGAGGTTTCAATAATGCAGTCAAACACTTATTATACAGATTCATTGACTGGCCTTGGCTTCCGAGATTTTACTATTTATATGCCTTACAGCGCTCTACTCATTGACATGCTATTATTTCTTATAATAAACGAAATAATTTAGGATGAGGCGATTCAATTGTCCCTAAGTATGAAACGGGCATCTTAAATCTTTAATATCTCTTTTAGCTGAGTTTAACCTTAGATTAAGTCAATGGTAAAAAAAAAAACAACAACAAGCGCCAAAGTGTATTGACAATCGTTCGATCACCAGTACTTGTGACTTTAAAGAAAAAAATAGTTTCCACTTCAAATAGGGTAATGCAGACTTTCTCGCAAAGAAGGCTGCAGCGCAAATTAAAAGATGACTGGACTATGATAGGTGTCCCGTTTCAGTCATCAAAAGAATTCTTCGGCAGGAGTGCGTTGATGAATTAAGCCGGCGCTATATATTGAAGGGTAGCGCCGGCTTCATCCAGCTTTAAACACCAAGCTCTTCTTTACCAATACAGCCAATGCGTACCGAACCACCAGGAACCTGGAGCTGGATACATTGCGAGTGCAGGCACGCTTCAAGTGGCTGGACAACCCGGCATGCGAGTACGATGGGGAGGCTCTGCAGAACGTTATTCACATTTTAGTGAATTGGCCGATTTTCGAAGGAGAGAGACAAAGTTTGGCTATACAAGAATTAGCAAAGAAATCCTAGCCGAAATCATAGTAGGTAAAAAAATAAAAGCCTTCAAAAAGTTTGGCAATATAATAGTACAGAAAATAAATCGTGCAAATTAATATGATCCGTATATAATGACTTTATATGAAATCAATATTAGTAATAGGCGAACATTTGATAAGAATAAGAAAGATGTATTAGCACTAAAAAATAACGTTAAAAATAGAAAGTAATAAAATAAACACAACTCAAAATAGGACATAATACAACAAAATAAGGAGTAAGGATACATAAAATATATAGAAAAGATCTTTGTGTAATTGGTAATTAAGGGAGCTGTAATGTAATTCTTAAGATCGTAAAAACGCACTTTAAAAATTTAAATGTAAAACAAGAAAAAGAAACGAAAGTAAATGTAATTAAATACATAATTGTAAACTTGTATTCAATTAAAATAACATGCAAAAGAAAAGGTCACAATAAAAACAACAGAGCGACAAGGACCCTGATCTACCATGTTAGCGGGATTTACGAAAAAAAAATGGGCAGACAACGTAAATTGTCACGGTAAGATTGGAACCCACTACCTTAAGTTTCTTAGGAAATTAACAGCAACTAGACCACGGCAAACCAACCAGTTGCAACTTTATTTAATAAACAGTTTATAAAGAAACTGTTCACAATGGTAGTTTAATAGTTTCTTTATAAATAAATAATTTAAGTTCGAATAATAGTAGTTTATAAAGATCTAGTAGTTATGAATCTTCCAGTATTTTTATTGGGTTATTTTTTTATTTCATTACCTAACTTAGATACTTCCTTTTCATTCCAGTGTTTGTGATGCAATACATTTGTTCAAAAAAAAACTGTCTTTTTTTTAAAGACATTAGATTTAACTTATCGGCCGCTTGATGATACCACTGTAATTTTCAGCATTTTTATTTTTAACTGTAAACCTAAGCTTTAGCTAAGGTAACTTAAATAACTTATATAAATATCAAATATCTGCATAAAAATCAAAAAGCCTGTGTTATATAAATAATAAAATTTGATTACGTCATATCTACATTTATTTCTTGTTTGTTACATTTCATGTAAATAAAGATATTAACATAAAATATAATGGAAGCGAGGAAGTATTTCAAAAACAAATAAGGATAAAATACAAGCTGTTTATGCAGACTGTTTTTATATGGAGGTAGCTATAATTTATCATCAAATTCACCATTACGAAAGCCTTTGAATAATTTTAAGGCATTTTCATACCCGACAAAGTGGGTCAGTGTTAATGTCACACCTGCTATATTTCACGCGAATATCTCAGCTTATTATTTATTGCAAGGTAATTACTATGTAGATAATCCCTCAGAAATGACCACCCTTAAGAAATGTAGTTATTTATAACAAAAATCTAAAGGATTTTATGTTTTTTTTTTGACACTATATCAATTATATTTAAGAGTTTTAACATGACGGAAATATGATAAAGTGCTATCTGCTATGAATAAAAAAAAAAGAGATAATCCAATAGCTTTTTATTTTTTATTGCATACTGATGGAAAGTGGTCACCGACGCATAGGATGTTAAGTCTCGTTTACCCAGTAAATACGCTGGCTATGGTGCCCTTCAAACCGGAACACAGTAGTGTTTTCACACTACTACTTTATGTTAGAAATAGGCACCGCGGTGGTACCCACCCAGACGGTCCCTTGTAAAAAGGGGACCTACCACCGGAAAACTTCCTTTACTTACTTGCATTAGATTTTTTGCCTTTGAAATAACTGATTTTATTAGCCCTCATCAACCTTTCCTAAAATTTGGTGGCGATTTTAAAATTTTTCACGTCCTTAGATCAGATCCATGAAAAATGTTTTTAACAATCTCCCAATAATTTAATAACGTTTTATGTTTTAATATATAATGCAATTGTTATGTTACAGCAAACGCTAGTAACTTCGTCACGCCAAAAATGATGGAGACTTCGAATGTTATATAAGACACTATCAATGAACCAGTTAATTATAGAATAGGCATAGTTTCTTAGCTATTTTTTCGCTTATAAAGATAGTCGTTTCAGATAAAAGAATAATTAAATTTTTAAATATTGAAATTATTCCGATAAAAGTAATTGGGAAAAGCAATAGGAAAACACTTAGATACTAACAATTAAAAACACTTATAATCTATATAATGTGGATGAAATACATTTGCAGTCTCCAAATATAATAAAGGCACTGACTTTCTTTTAACTTTTTTGTGCTAAACATTGTATATTTCCTCTATATCAATATGATGAACCTAAAAATATGCTTAATTAGATTTCCACAGGAATACTCACTGATACTTATAAGTTTTATAACGCAATTTCAAAATATTAAAACAGTCGCATTGAATGTGAATAATTGAGCCAATTTGATTATGAGCTAAGCAAGGCCTTAATAAGAACACTTGGAAAGTGGCTATTTTGTGCATAATAAGCGATGAGTAAAATATTTTTTCTCGTTATCTTAGGTGCGACGGCGGTAAAGCCATCCGTGTCGGTTTGTTGGTTGTATTGGAGGTCGTGGGTTCGATTTCCATTAAAGAGGGCTGGGTCTCATCATCGGCGAAAGGTAGAAAGCTGCACAGAGCAGGTGTAATTACCGGGCCACGATCCCGGATGGGTGTCGCTGAGGGCGATAGAGTGAGTGACTTATTTGGCAAACTAGCAATGCTAGAGAGAGCGTATGTTGGTTGATTATCAGCTGTAGAGGTCCTTATATGTACTTGTGTCACATACAGTCTTAACTAAGGGCTTTGGCTCTCTCTCTCAATAGTTTTAAAAATATTATTTTTAAAGATATTGTTCACTATTTGAATCTGTTGTCTTACTTATGGTTGTTAACACGAGAAAAGAAAGTGGTCGTAGGAATTTTATTTTGTTGTATGTGCCACTAGTATTTATAATTAGCGATCACTTTATATATAAACATTCACACATGTAGGTAGCAGAAAATGTCAAAAAACATTTTTTAATATAGGTATATTGTCAATATTATTTGCATTAAGCACTTTTAATATGTTTAGTGCATAATTATTAAATAATAATTTACACTTAGCGTATGAAAAAATGTCAAATGATGATTTGATTACAGTACACCTTGACACTATTAGACTGGATAGTGGTGTAAACGTGAGCGTTTATACCATTATCTAGCCTATGGCAGCGACCCAATGCAATCAATTTTCATTAATGAACGCAGTGAGATTCCATATGACGATTGAGTATAATTTGTACTTCAGGACAATTATTTTATAAAAAATCTTAAAAAAAATTATCGTCATATCTTTCTATTATTTATTTTCAAGCAAACTTCACTTTATAATTTAACACTACAAAACCAAGAGATACTGTGAGATACTGTACAGACTAATTCTATTGCATTATTGATGAGAGGCGACTCAATGTACTCCGTAATGCAGAACGGGCACTAACATGAACCCTTTTCTTCCGGACAAAGCCATGTTATAAACGTACTAGCTATTACCCGTGACTTTGTCCTCGTGGAAATATACAAACAAGTTGACGTTTACTGATATAGTTCGTCAGTAGCGTGTACTTCAAATCATATATATAATTTGTAGGTTATAATATAGAAGATATAAAGTTTAATTTATAAAATAAATAAAGAAAATTCAGCCACCTTTACTATTATAAGATAATACATAGTTTTAGATTCACATAGAAGTTATTGCATTAACAAAATTTTAATTGATGTACATAAAGGAGCTACTGAAACAAATTAACAATATGACATTGATGAAACTATTAAATAAAATGACTTTACGGATTTTATCGCGTTTATTTTACATTTTAAATTCCCGACGTTTCGAACACTTTCCAGTGGCGTAGTCACGGGTAGACTGAGATGTCATGCGTCTTGTTGCCGTGCTGGAAGGAGGTTTCAGATCTTAATTTATAATTATTTAGTCTGTACTCGCGACCTATGCAAAATGAACTGGTTTTATCTTTACAGTCAGCAGTGGTATATGCTTGGGCTTAAATTTAATTTATTAATATGGGGTCCCAAGCAGACGGTAGAACCAACCATCTTCTCATTGAAATTTGGATCTTTTCTAAACTCAATAGCCTCACGGATCATCCTTGGTAGGAATGGTGTTCTTTGCGAGGATTTGTGGTCGATCAAATCTGATGTAATGGTTTAGGTGATTTAAAAGTATGGTCACACCTGCCGACTTGTTGAGGTCTTTTATGTTTAATGTCAGCTATATGTTCCTTCACGCGGGTTCTTATTGCTCGCTTTGTTTGTCCAATATAAGAGAGCCGCAGTCACAATCTAGCTTGTAAACTCCTGGATCTTGTAGAGGAATATTGACTGACAGGTGGTAGAGTTGACCAATCTTCTTCAGCGGCTTAAAATAAGTTTTGATAGATCCTGCCTCAAGATGAGCCAATCTTAGTCAGTTACGCTTCTTAAGAAAATGGTAGGACGCAGATACTCCTCACTGGTGCCTTCACTGGTCACTAGTGACGCTACCGTGGCGCAGCAAGCTTGTTGTCTCGAGTACTTGCTTAACATGGTGTAGCTCAGCCACCAGGTGTTCATCATCACAGATCCCTATGTGCTCTCTGAAACAAGATTTGCCTCACGGTAGCTAACTGGGATGGATGGTGGTGTGAATTCCTTTAAATATTTATTGAGGGTTGGTTTCCTATGTACAGTATGGCTCAAGGATGTTATCAGGATTGCGAATAATTAAAACATTAAGAAAACTAAGAATTATTAATTTCAACTCCATAGTAAACTGTATTTTGAATTAATAGCGTTAAGATGGTTTAAAACACATTTATTTTATCAAGGTAGATGGTAAATGTATCATCTACATAGCGCTTGTAAAATCTTTGGATGAATAGGGAGGCCTTGTTCTCAAAGTCTTCCATAAAAATGTCACAACAATAGAGACACTGGCTACCCATCGCCACACCATCGTGACGTGTCCATAATCACGTAGAATTACCTTTGTCGCTCGGAGAATTGTTAGTTCTTTGTTGTTGCGTAGTTGTTAATGCATAAGTTTATCCGTGGAAGATTAGGTTTCGGCACTTTGCTTTTGACGCAATATTGACGAAATATCTTGTCGATAGCCTTCAAATTCCTTTGTATCTGATTTTGCTATAAACTGAATTGTATGTAGTGTGGAGGATCCACACTACATACAATTGTTCATGGATTTTCGGTGCAGTGCGAAATTTAATCCTTTGATAATACTTTCAATGTCGATTCATCCAATAACAATAAAACCAGTTAATTTTGCATAAGTCGGAGGCAGGAATAAAAATAATTAATTACAATTAAGAGCTAGAAACCCCGCTTCCAGCACTGGCAACAAGACGCATGACATCTCAGTCTACCCTCGTGACCAGGCCGCTGGAAAAGTGTTCGAAACTGTTTGAAATTTAAAATGTAAAATAAACGCGATAAAATCCGTTAAGTCATTTTATTTAATAATGTATAATATTCGCGCAAACAATAGAAATAATTGATGAAACTGTAATTTAATGGTTCGATGTAACTAAGTTATGACAATATTAACGGCAAGCGTCACACCTTGCTCTTTGCACTTACATTTTCTAATTCACAAGAAGAAGAACTTTACTATGCAGGTTACAACCAGTACGGCATATTAACTACTTTGCATAATCAAAGATATCTGCGTTGTTATGATATGGAAAAAACTCAAATCAATTAATCTCACAAAATATTTATGTTGCAGTTAGACAGAACTCGTCCATGACTTTAACTAATACAAGTGCAAAATGAGTTCACGTTTACAATCCACAGATCTCTTGCATAGTCCTAAAACTACCTTCTTCCTAAAATAGGTGCTTGAAAAGGTTTCCACTATATCTGAGTTCTTGGGTTCTGGAAGTAGTGCCTTTATGTCAGTTCAGCAGCAGCTTACAGAAACCTGTCCCGCCTCCTCAGCTCCAGAGCTGCTTTTTGCTCAAAGTCCGAGCCGTTATGATACCGATTTGATATAAACTTCACTTCGGGTGTCAGACTCCCTGTCCAACGCTTATAGGGGCGTCATTATGTCCGCGAAAACTCGCCGCCTTTTCCTCGAAGGGTCAAAGTCAAAAGTCTCTGGAGGGAACATCTTCCTTTACCAGCTCAGCGGCCTCTTTTTAGGCCAAGGCTGAATTGCAAAACGACCGCCGTCAACGACCTCCCTCTCTTCACCATAGTAATAAGTGGTCGTCGCCGATCTCCGCTTCGAGATTCAATTGCTCTGTCACTCACGCCAGGCACTCCACTAGCTTATGCTGAGCTGTATCATCATGAGGATCTGCTCCTGCTGGAAGGCAAGCGTTTTTGGGGCTGGTCAACCTCTTTGAAAAGCGGACCAATTGCCTCCACAAAATTACATTTCACCACTGCATGATATCATTATGCGCGAAGAGACGCCCTTGTCCTCATCCTCTAGCTCTGCCAGAGGTGGAGTACCTTAACTCTGGCTCTGGTGCGCTGGCCGTAGAGCTCCACCTAAGAATTGGGCTCAAGGATCCAAAGAGGAGTTCCACCTACCACGCGTGCCGTCTTATGCGAGAATTTTTGTATATAAAGCTTTCATCATCATCATCATCATCAGCCTCTGATAGTCCACTGCTGGACATAGGCCTCCCCTAATATACCCCTATCCAATAGGGTTTGGACCGTACCCACCACGCTGGTCCAATGCGGTTGGTGAATGGACCGACTTTTTACATGCCCATCCGACGATGGATCATCTTACTTTTCAGACAATTGGGTGATCGGCCCAAATTGCCCTAACCAACTAGGAAACAACAATGAAAATTTGTTACGTCCCTGCAGGATTCGAACCCACGACCTCCGGTTTTAAGCACACGCCCCTACCACTAGGCTACGGAGGCAGTCAAAATGATAAAGCTTTACTATTCTACAATATTTTATTTCAAATAAATATTGAATTTCATCCTTATTCAATAATTATTTTTAATCAGTTATAAAATTTTAATGCAGATATTATACAAGAGTTTTAAATCATAAAATTAAAGTCAGAATCAGACCAAAAGCAGACCTAGGCTTTATTTTATAATGCGAAAATAACCTCGATCTCTATCGATCACGCGTAAGCGTGACTGCTCTAACCGAAAACCTTTTAAAAATGTTGCAAATCAGATTGGGGGCAGCATAAAACGAGTGTTTCATCGCGTAAATTATTTAATCTGAAAAGTGCGTATAAAATGTTGTAAAAGAGATTAATCTTTTTTTTAAGCCGAATGAAATTGAAATGCGACTTAGTCATAAGAAGTGGAATTGCTACATTATTTTAGATGAAAGTTTTAATATATTTTTAAATCATTCTAAATATATCTAAAATAAAGAAAATTCGGTATACATTACTACGTAGTGGTAAACAAAGTTATCCATTAAAATATATAAAACACTTTTAAATTAAAGAAAAGTACATTCCTCAATTGTCAGAAAATTAAATGAATATAAATTCTTTAATGCAGTTTACCCTTTGGTTGCGCAGATCAGATATCAGTCGCTCTGCGTAAAAATTTTATCTTGTAAATCTGGATGGATGGGCTGGCCCGATGATTACTTTGAAAAATAGCTACTTGAAGAAAAAAGAAATATGTAAAATAATTATTTCTTTGTATACGCGAATATTATCATTATTAAATAAAATGACTTTACGGATTTTATCGTAGACCTACTACCCGGTCTACTCCGTGACCACGGCCGCTGGAAAGTGTTCGAAACGTCGGAATTTAAATGTAAAATAAACGCGATAAAATCCGTAAAAGTCATGTTATTTAATAACTAGTTGTGCCCGCGACTTCGTCCGCGTGGAATAATTATTTTGGGCATCATTTTATTTTATGAACAACCTCCTCGCTTTAATTTCTAAAGTGCTACCCAGGACTTTGTCCTCGTCATTTTCTGTTATTATTTTAGACAATTTAGTTTTTAAAATTTTAAAGAACATAATTATTTTAAAGTACTTCCGTAAATTATATTTTTAGTTTTATTTTGTGTCAAGTACATATGATTTTCTCCACAACCTGATCTTGACAACGCTACATACAGTTGGCCATGTGAAAAGCAGTCTTGACGTCAATCAATTTCTACGTGTTTAAGCAGTCGATAGTGCTTTTGACTTTAGCTAAACCGATGAGCAAGCCTTGACGTTTCAAAAACCCAAAAGGTCGTTTGACAAACGATTTTGTAGCAAGACTTTACAGCTCTGTCAACTATCTGTACGGATGATCAGTTCAAACGGCTTAACCATTCTTTCGGCAACTCAAAGAGCGTTCGACATGCCATTTCACAGCTGATTAGTTAATTTTAACGTAGATCAGCTTTATAGAAACCAGGCATAAGTCTTGAAAAGATATGGCATTCACGTATTTTTATAAATTTTTCATAGCTTTAAGTTAGCTTCGATTGGTCAACCCAGGTAAGTTGTTTATATGTCTTTAGGTCCAGTTATGTTATTTCTTTAGGTACAGTCCGATTAATAAAAATATTTATACCAAGGCATTTTTATTTAAATAATGAATAAAATACATTACCTTCACTCAAAATATTACAACAAACATATTTTTAAGTATGTTTACTTTTCTAGTGCGGTATTTTGTTTGAAAGTAAACCTTTAAGTAAAATAAAATGTACTTATTTCTCAGTATTAAATTAAAAATTAAATGAACGAGAAATTCATTAAATTTCGTTTGCAGCTAACACAAGTTCCTTCGCTTGTAATCACTTTCGAGAATGGCATCAAGTGTTCAATGTTTCTTAATGGTTCTATAAGATCCACAAGGGAGCGAGGTCGGAGGAAACAAACTTTTAATGGTAGATCTTCGATTTTCTGTAATTAACTCAGTACAGAACTTTGAAATAACTTGAAGTATTCTTGACTTGAACTTTGCTTTGCCAACGCTCGCTCTGCAATATAATATATAAGCTAAATGATATAAACACGATTTATTAAGTCTATTCTTTTATATCTTTTAGGAAGATAATGAGTTCTCTCCGATGTTTTTCGATCTGAACATGAAATAATTTATGTATCATTACTTACCCCTTTTCATCGCTAAAAGTCGCTACTTCCGTTTCCTACTAGCGTTACCTATGGTCCCACGTAACACCTAGGCTTTTAATAAAATACAAGCCGCCGCCTACGTCATTGTTAGGCTTATAACGGTAGAGCACCAGGAAGGAATGGCTGGGACTACGGACGTCTATAGAAGTATAATACAAATTTTCTTTTAAGGTAAAAATTTTATTCCTAAGTCCATCATGAGAGATTGTTTGTTATTTTCTGGCAACTTATATTTTGTTAATATAGTAATTATTAAAATAAAACGAAATATTGTAAGTGATCATAATGCTTTTATACACTAGACAATAAAATGCTAAGAAGTAAATTTTACAAGTGCTATTTCGACTTTCTGCGGTGGGGGTCGATGGTTGCTTAGCTACGTCGACTTCAAAGGAGGAGTGCCTGTTTCAGGTTTCAACCGCCAGCTGCGAGTTGTACTTGCTGTATCCGGCATGGATATATGGACTTTTATGTTTTGTATATCAAAAAGTAGAAAATCGTGTTAAGTTTGGTGTTTCATGTCGCTACTCGAAAATCGTTAACGTACTAAAGGCATTCTTATTACTATGATTATTGAACAAGTTTAAAGAGTAGCCTATGTTACTTAAGGTGAATGTATCTTTCCAATAGTAAAAGATTTCTTCAATCTGCGAAGTAGTTTATGAGTTTACCCGTTACAACCATACATACAAAATTCAAATATTTTCTCTTTAAAATATAATTAGTTACTGTCGATAATTAATTAACGGAAAAGTTTTTATGAAATTATGTTTTGACCGACTTCCAAAAGTATTCTTAATTCGAGCCTTCCCTCGTTGCTCGATCCTACTTTATAGCTTCCGATTTTGTTCATTCTTTTTTAAAATAAATTAGCTTCTCAATTGGTTCCATTTTCTTAATAATTTTGTGATACGTACTTAAATAGATATTTGAGGAATAAAAACAATTACGACACCAAAAATCACAACCTCATGCGAATAAATTACAAACGCTGCTAACACCGTAAAAGGTAGACATAAAGTATGTTTTTACAATTGTACTACTTGAAATGCTATTTAATAAAGTTCGGATAGCATATATGAAAATTCATGATAAGTTATTGAATTAGAAAAATCTCCTTTCTTTGTACATAAAATCTGTAACATAGATTTAAAATGCGGTGGCACCAAACAGCGACGCAATTTCGTACGGAGAGCAGTTGCTACCTACTTATATTTCGTAAAATAGATATACGCTGTTAGAAGTCGGTCATACCTTTTTGGTAAAATTTTACATTTCCTTAGAAACTAATAGTTTTATTAATTATGGGGTCCCAAGCAGGTGGCAGAATCCAACCATCTTCTTTATTGAAATTTGGATGTTTTCTTGTGAATTGAGTTGTTCAGCCAACAATTTGGCAGTGTGTGACCATACTTTAAATCGCCCAAACCATTACATCAGATTTGATCGACCATAAATCCTCGCTAAAGAACACCGATTCCTACCAAGGATGATCCGTGAGGCTATTGAAATTAGAGAACATCACAATAACACCTAATGAAACGAAATCTAAAATTTTTGTTAAACTTAACACATATATGTTGACTTATATAAGTCCGTAACATTAGTTAATCTTTTTAAATTATACCAATTGAATATATTTTAATCAAATATTATTCCGCGTATCAAGCTTAAATCACCTAATATGGGCTAACTTTATGGACAACACAGACTTACACATATTTTACACTCATAAATATTGTTAGGTGAGACTTATTCTCACTATATTTAATGTGATTTATTTTCCTGTAAATTTTAAACAACTCTGTTGACATGTTGTTAAAGATATATGTTAAAATATCAACCATTTATTGTTCATTTATAGACACACAAACACATCGCAACAGACAAATATCAATATATCAAATTGCCATATATGTAAAGCAAGCAAAGCATATACAATATTTCAACGCGATCATTTTATTACCATATTGACCGAGAAAAATGTCACTTAAAAAACTTAATTGCTCTGTTACTTTTTGAATTGATAATACCTTTGATAATTTTGCTCATCTAATCTCACACTAGGAGCCTATGGCTAGCAACACCGTAAAACAATTAGTCTTTCTACGAAGCTCAGCCAGGAGGTTTCCTTTGTTAATTATCGCCTGGTGTGAACTGATATTGCTCTAAAGGATCAGCTTGTATATAAACACTCAAGGTACTATATGATAACGTTGTATTGTCGGTCATTTGTCTTTCGTTCGTTTATGTTGCATTTAGTGTTAATTAATACTTAAAATACTGCGTCCGTAGTGTAGTAGTTGAGCTTGCACTTTAGAAACTAGAGGTCATGGGCTAGAGTCCCGTAGGGACTCAACTACTTTTAAGTTGTTTCCTTGTAATAATAGATGCACTCCCGCACCTGTTATCGCACGTGCACATGTGACTATAAATCTCCAGCACAATGGACTGTTATTTTGGTAAAATACGCGATCAGCCACACGTCACGGATTTTACCAACCATACAAAAATTACTTTTGTTAGGTCGCAGATATAAGCAATTAAATACCTAGTGCAGTTTTATCAAAGCCGGCCATATTCATCAACAGGTGTAGGTCCAACGCACGTATTTATGCACTCCTTCATCTTGAGACTGTCACTTTTTGCTTCAATTCCAGGTGAAATTCCAAACTCGGATATATATGAGTAAATAATTTAGTAACCTAAATAAAATGATTTTTTTATAATATAATCTCATACTCTCGTACGCCCTTTGAAAATGGATTGTAGAAACTTCAGCAGTATTAAAAAATTCTCGCAAAGGAAGATTTTATACTACGCTGAATCCGATTCACATTTTCTGAATAGTTTTTCGGTTTGGCCACTCATGCTAGAGTTCTGATCTAGCTATTAACGCATTAAGGTTAAAGTCTTTTATAGAATATAACTTTTTGAGTTAAATTTCCAGGATGAGGTATGTGAGTTTCACTACATTGTTTACCAAATGACGTATTTATTACTGTTTCGTTAATTATGTTAGGGTTTTGCTATTTTATAAAACTCTTAAAAACTATAAAACTGAAAATATTTTTGGAGTTCAACAATTTTATCTTAAAAATATACTATCATTTTATAATAAAAAAAACTAAGTAACGTTATAGTTTTTTAATCTAGTTTTTTTTAAAGAATTTAATAAAAATAACATCAAACAAAAGCGGTGGTGACAAAGAGATATAATAGGGCCACGTCGTTTATAAAGAATAATATAAAAACCGTAAGAGCATTACATAATGATAGACTGGAAAAAACAAGGAAAACTTGACGAAAAATAAGACCAACTTCAAACAGTGCAAAACTCGCGCTATATAAGCAGGTAAGATGTTCATGATCGCTGCAAACCGCCCTCGACTTGTGCCATTACATTTTAAATCTCTGATGTCTTTGAGGACTTTATTTAATCAAAAGTTCAAAAGGATAAAATCGTTACACTAGGAGCGGAGCAACGACGTAAAATGTATATATAAAAAAATCATACAAACACAAATCTAATCGAAGTCTTCACATATTCGTTTTCACTTTAACAAAGTACTTAATATTCTGTTATTAGTACTGTTTTGACTTAATAAATACACTTAAATTGATATACTTAAAATTTTTTGCATAGTTCGACGCTGAGCTGAGTTTTACTCAATCAAATAAGTTTGAAGCAGGTATTTAATCTGTATTTAATTTGTAAGTACAGTGTGTACTTTTAAAATTGCTGTATTCTTTCAGTTGTTGATACACTTTAACGTTTTTTCATGACTTCAGTGGAAAGTGTTTACCGTGACGTTAACTCCACATTAATGTATTTGGAGAAGCAAAATATGTTCTTTATTTTATATGGCTACGCAGGCAGTCGAGCAGTGATGGGATAGCAGTGAGCACCTGATGGGAAGTGGTCACCGACGCCCATAGAACTGGCAATACCAGTGGTATCGCCAACACGCTGCCTACTGTGGGACGTAGAGTGAAAGTCTCGATTACCCAGTAAATACGGCTACAGCCTTTCAAACCTGAACACAGCAGTGTTTCACACTCTTCGCGGCAGAAATAGGACACGGTGCTCCACCCAGACGGTCTCCTGTAAAGGGGACCTACCACCGGTATATATCAATATGTGTTTGAATTAATTCTCAACACGCTCAATTTTGACCAAACTCGAAGCCTAAAATGGTGCTCTATTCTAGCGCACTCTACGAAGGTTAATTAATTTACTTCATCAATATTCTCGGTAACCAGTGCAAATGTTTAACAATTGATGCTGCTTCCCGCTTTAAAACAAAATCCTTTAAAATGAGTACTGATAAATTAACGAAGTCAATGGTGATAGACAAAAATATGCACGATACTACCACCAAAAAAAACTTTTCACATTGCCCGTTTTTATTTTAATTGTGAAATAACTATTTTCTGCTTTGATTACTTATAAATAGGCGGGGGCCATAAATTTATTCAGTTTATATGGTTCGAATTAATCTTTGACATTTAAAAATACAGATAAAAATAACAGAAACATTGGCAATTTTACGATTTATAAAGATTATTACAGGAACGAATATTTTAACATATAGCTTAAATCGCGAAATGATGGAGGATCGGTTGTTTGTTCACTTTTCAACTATATTGAAACTCAAATACTTGTTCAATTATTAGAAGATGAAAAAGCCTTTTCATTGATATCTTTATCACTACACATATTTATATATTTTTTTAATAATGCATTCACAAAACTTTTGACTTGAATACATCTTTAATTAGTGTTAAATAGTGACGGTCAGCATAAAATGTTGAAACAAAAAATGTGTTGTATAAGTATTTATAAAAACTGTTGTATATATATTATATGTTGACCAAAAAGATCGTTTACGGTTTGAGAGTGCTTTTCAAAAGCCATCGAATGAAAGCACCATTACTATTTGTTGACAGAGGCAAATAGTGATTAACGTGGTTCGTTGCATAACTTAAATTTTTTGACTGACCGATAAAAGAAGGATATAGAAAAAACGAAATCGACAATTTTTTTACCTTTGATTTCGTTGAAAATTTTCTATCTTTTTTACCCCCCGGAAGTTATTTTTCAGAATTTATTAAATTTTTTTTCCCTCTCAAAAAACCGCTCCTCTATTTTTAAATTGCCAGAACTTTTTCAAAACTTGACCGTTTGGGAACTTTTTTTTTAAAATTTCATATATCTGGGATTCTGAAAAATTTTTTTTTTTGAAAAAGTGAATTTATATAGACTTTGTTATGATTTTTTTATTTCCTCGTGAAACCTCAAGAGTTGAAAAATAAAATTTATTGGAGAGCGTGGTGGGCGTATCCCACCACGTCCGTCCAGAACCACCTAATAAATAAGGGTGTAATAAGAATAATCCACCGATCAAATTCAGCTAACCCTAGCTGACCTATGTGTCATGGCATGAAAAGTTATAATTTAGTGTTACTTTCTAAATGAAAACTTTTATATAGTTAAATTTGAATGAATTAGAAGGCAACCCCTAAATGGCTAGTAGCAAAGCTATAATTTTTCCTGTAATTATTACTTTTACTGCAAGGCATTTACATATCTTGGTTCACCTTTTTTAATTTTATTCCGAATATTTCTAATTCATCTATAATATATATACACAATTATATTATTAGTCAGCTGTATGGCAGAAATAAGATAACTATCTTTCTTTTATATATCTACTATCATCTGTGCGTTACGCCGTCATAATCATCAAGTCATCAACAGCCTGTGAAAGTCCACTGCTGGACATAGGCCTCCCCTAACGCACCCCTATCCATTAGGGGGCTTTGGACCGTACCCCATAAACATTCGCGAATTATTAGTCGGCTATTTAGTAGAATTAAAATAACTTACTGCGAATGTTTATGTACGTACAATTGATATTGTAGACAACTGATAGGACAATTACATTAATTGACCTATCAGTCGTCTACAATATCGTGTGCGGAGGGCACACGATTTGTTTGTTTAGTCTGCTTACGTAATAACTTAAAAAATAATCGTAACTTGTCCTTTTACGTCTTTGAAATTATCATATTTTAAGAATGTTAGTTATCTTTTGTTTTTCCGATTTTATGGTTATAACAATAATTAAAAAAGCTGCGTTGGTTTTTATCATTAAGATATATCGTTTTAAAATAAGTATATTGTGATAGGCCCAGTACCTATATGTAACAAAATAACATTTATAAAATTTTACTCGGTCTATCTGTCTGTCTGTCTGCCTGTTTGTTCCAAAATATACTCTAAAATAATTTCACTAAAAAGTAGGTAATGTAACTGAGAGTAACTTAGGCTACATTTTTAGGACAAAACACAAGTCATAAAAATCTATTTAGAAATTTACGATATGTTACTGACGAAAATCTCTATAACAGTCGCAAAATATTAATACAGAATAAAAGTACTAGTGAAGATGGAGACCCTATGCTTGTTTGGCTGTGTGCCCACGTCCTACTTTTGATGATTAAGTGCTCGACACTTGCAAGCGGTGCGATAATTAAAAAACGTGCCGTTATCAACTACCGCCTGGATTAATAAGATAAAGAGTTGATCCACGTATACTTTGAGCCTTTTTTTTAAATACAGGAACCCTATGCGCTCTCTGGTGTTGTCTATTCTGCTTCATGCTATATTATAAATACTGCGGTTTAAATGTGTGTTCATTGCTCTTCTATCGAAAAATTGTGTGATTATAGTTAATGAAGTAACATTAAATTTATTTTACTTTACAGTGATGTACTTACGCTTACGTATCTAAATAATTAAAAATGTCACGCATTTAGAAAATCTTCTATTTGCAAGCTATTCCGGTGTAAACGTCACAAAAATTTGGCTCACAACTTAACATATACATATATCTTTGCTAGTAGCACATGCCTTTAGCACTCCTAATTATGCTGAGGCACGGTATATACTCCACTTGGCGAAGTAGTAGCTTTTAGTAAGCTTTAGCTTTTTTGGCTAAAAAAGCTAAAACCGAACTAGTTTGTTTTATCAGTGGCCAAATATAACTATAACGCAAATTATGTAAATTTTCGTGAACTTTGTGGTTCACATAAACATTGTTATTTTCAGATCTTAAACAATTTCACGAAGCGGTTATTAGGTTTGTTTTTTTTTATATTTTTAAATCATTAAACTTTATATCTACTTAATTCTCAGTAGATTATTTTTTATGTAACTTTATCTTTTATTATAATAAAATTCTAAAATTTTTAGTTATTTTAGGATTTTGCTCAGATCTGTACATTCAAAAATAGAATTTCTCTTTATTTCTTTAATTATATTTCTTAGTTATAGCTTTCTTTATTTTATTAATTATATATTAAATAGTTTAAACAAAATACTCTATAGTATTATTTTACATATAAATTTAAGTCACTGATTTTATGGTTTATGCGAATGAATATTTATGATACTTCTCTCCGTTTTTGAAATTGCCAATATTACTTGACTGAAACAAATTAAGCTTTTATTAATATATCACGTGAAACGAATAAACAAACATTGCTATAATCAGCTTTTCCTCGCGGCTATTTAATTAATGCTCTTCATAAATCTGTTCGTACTGATTGATTCATTTATTGCGAAGCACGCTCAATAAAACACTGTTGTTTCCCATAAAGAGTCTGACCGCAAAAAAAAATTACAAAGCAACGACCTCTTTTAGTATTTTTTTTTCATATAATGTTGTCTGAATGCATTTTATATATGCTATGGTCTTGTTGAAAAGATTTAGTTAAATTTTTTGAAGTACACTCGCTCTCTATTGACATAAATGAAAAAACTTTGAAAATATATATCAAAGTATAATTAGGCAGTGGTATAAAATTTGCAACACACACTCACGTTTCCGGTCTCTAATGTAGTTATAATTGTATATTTATTTCTTGGCGGTTTTTTACTAGGCGGTCGACTTAAAAACGTATCCAGATTAAAATAAATAAGATTTCCTTACACGCAGAGCGACTGGCATCACCTCCACAACTGGGTGTATTGGTAGGAAATTAATATGAGGCAGTGATATCCCTTAACCATTTTACTTTATTAGGCAATGGAGAAATCGGTCCATATTTCTATAACTGACCGAAAAACAAAAATAACGAAAAGTTAACCACTGCAGAATCGAACCCACGACATAGGCAATAATATTAATGGCAAGTACCATATAAGGTGATTAGTTTAAAAAAAGAGGAAAAAATATTCAAGTTGTACTTGACGCTAGTGAAGGTAATTTTCGGTAATACAGATTTAACTAAAAGGTCATGGACGCCACCCTCATATATTTACATAAATCGATAGATGCTGATCCTGACAGGCGTACCTTTTTATTGAAAACGTCAAATATTTAACATGTTCACCGGGCTTATTTTAGGAATATTGCTTGTAAAAATAGTATTCTATTATGTGAACACATAAGCACTGAAACCAGATGAAAGTGTTTATGATGTAAATTGTATACTTTTATTAAAACATAGCAGTATATATATTGGACATATGTTGTGGAGAGGTAAATATTAAAATTAATTTTTTATTAAAGTTTCTGTATCTTTGTATCACCCTAAACTTCTGAAAATGATATTCAAAATCTGTTTATTTAAGGATTTTTCGCGTTAATCCTATATATTTTATTCCTTTTTCGGACTCTTTCCAGCATCCATGATCACGGACAGACTAAGACGGTATAGAAACAAATTGATTTGGAAAATAAAACAAATATAATCACCTTTGCTCATTAGTTCAAACTTCATGATGTCGTGGAGTTTGTTTCTGTTGTTATACCTACTATTAATGATAATACAAGGTAAACATTAACATATTGTTAGTTATATAATTTATTCTTTTGTTTACGCTAATACTACACATTACTGAATAAAAGGACTTTATTTTTAATTTTTTAATGACAGCTAAATATGTATTACCTGTTATTTAAAAATAATGAACGAAATTCAGCTGGGAGAAAAAAAAAGCATACGCTTCGAATTGTCACATTCTTCTTTGTTAGGTGCAGCCTTAATTTCTAACTTTACCTGCAATAAGGCTTTGTAATTTGTGATTACTACAAGCCTTATATAATATCATGTATAAAATAACACAGTAAAAGAAACCAGAAGAAATATTACTTTATGATGTTCACATGAATTAATTATATCTAAAGTATTAGTTTCAAATAATAATTTAACTTAAATATTAATTACTTAATTAGAATAGAATAAGGCTCAGTAACTATATTTGATAAACTTAATGAAATTTTAATTTGTTTCTTAATGCTTTCTTAATGCGTCGAGTTTCTATAACAGCCGTAAGGACAGTGTTCTCGATGAAGAACAATTTTAACCTTTCTTGCTAATTAGTATCACAATTTGTATGGTGACAAAATTAAAAAGTCCTATGTCCAGCTGTGGACTAACACAGGCTGATGATGAAGAATTGCATGAGCTTTCGAGGCAACGACGCATCAAATAATGTAAAGGAATTTATTTTTATCACATGAAAGCATTCTCCCTAGTTCTCAAAAAACGAACAAATTTTAATGGAAATCCTTACTTATAGTACTTACTACCGAAATAAAATAGGAACATGTACTAGACATATTACAAAGTGGCAATACAATATCTATGATAAAAAATATAAAAATTCATCATACGGTTTTTGAAAATTAGATTTAGTGATAAGTTTGTTACTTCGATTTAAAACTTACGTAAATTATAAACTCGCATGACATCGCATTCTTTGAATATGTTCAAATTAAATCAATCAACCTAATATAAGTAATATCATCATCATCATCGTCATCATCCTGTGATAGTCCACTGCTGGACATGGGCCTCCCCTAATACACCCCTATCCATTAGGGGTTTTTTTTGGACCGTATCCCACCACGCTGGTCCAATGTGGGTTTGTGGTTGGACCTACTTTTTACATGCCCATCCGACGCATGGGTTATCTTACTTTTCAGACAATTGGGTGATCAGCCCAAATTGCCCTAACCAACTAGGAAACAACAATGAAAGTTTGTTAGGTCCCGCAGGATTCGAACGCAGACCTCCGGTTTCTTTAGCATACGCCCGTGAGTGAGCGTCGGAGGCAGTAAGTACATAGGCAATAATAATAGGCAATAAGTAATATGTTTTAAATAAAACTAAAATATTGAAATAATTTTTTTTAATATAAATATATCAATTTGAATAAAGTTATAAATAAACTTAAATTCAAATAACAAAAAATAAGATAAAGTAAACCATGGTCATGGAATTAAGGTAAAGTGTATAGTTTAAGTTGAAATACATAACAAAATAAATTCAAGAGTTAAAAACAATGTCAAGACTGAATTAATTACAAATTTTTTTGTATTTAATTCAATCACCTAAACTCATAGCGTTAAAATAATCATAGTACTTAAAATTATATAAAACCTAATCTTATGGCAGTGATTAACTATTAGCATGAACTAAAAAATAAAAACAACTTGAATTAAGTACAGTGAACACATTATACTGTTGTTGTCATTCAAAAGTGCAGAAACATACGAGTAACGATCTGGATTCGCAGTAACGTTTTGTATTTTGATACTAGAGGGCGTACCGTTACTCAGTACCGAATACATACGGTTTGCAACAGCTCTAGTATATAGGATAGTTTCGACTTAAGTTTTTAAATATTTTCTTGTTGTCGAATTATATCAAATCAATAGTATACTATAGTATACCTTTTTGACTTTACCAACAAGATTTTACTTCATTCTATATATTAAAATTAAGAACTTTCAGAAATTTTGTAAAATCAGCCAACGAAAGATAATCTTGAGATTCAATCAGCTAATAAAAAATCAAGTCATTCAATCTTGATTTGACCTGAGGTACTGAGAATATCTCTTAATAACATTCACTAATGATTTAATATTATATTCTGGGAAACAAGAACTATAAACCGTTTTATTATCTTGGCCCTTTGTAGTACTTTAAATTATTTTAGTTCTTGTGGATATATGACATATAGATATAGATACATATAATAATGAAACAAGCGTTTCACTTCTGTTGTATCTTTAAAATTATAATAATCTTAATAATACCATACATTTTATTGTAATAAACAGTAAGTCTTAACCAATAACTGCTTTACTTCAAAAATAATAAATTTTATGCTTGCTTTGAATTTTATTTCGTTAACTCATAAAACGTATTCAGTTTACAATCTCTTCAGAGCGTTGTATAACAATCCAAAAAATACAGTCGAAAGCCGGAGCTGTATTAAAGTCGTAAAATCTATTTCACTTTCCTCTATTCAATTTTGACCCTTGTAGAAATTTATTCAACTTAAATATTTTTTATTTATACTATTTTTAAATTTTAGTTTTAGTGATTATAATTGCACTTTACAGTATTCTATAAATATTTTTCAGGTGGCTTAAATGCAAATGTACTTCCAAAACTATATGGAAAAACAATTTTTGGACTATTATTCTCATTGTTTTGTCATCTATGATAATAACATAACATAATCAGCCCCTATCAATCCACTGCTGGACATACGGCCTTTCAATGAACCAGGTCACCCGATCCCCTGCTACTGCTGCCACCTTGCCCAGCTACTGCTCGAGATCGCCATCCCACCTGGTCGGGGTCTACCAAAACGAGCCAATGCTGTTGGTAACTATCGTTCTTTGCCGGATGCATTTATTACGATTTTATCCGAAAGAAACTACGAGCATAGCGCGTTCCATAGCATGTTGAGCTACGGAGAGCTTGCAGTCCGATAGTCAGAAGCGTTTCTGCCCCGTAGATCGCCACGGAGAGTACGCAATGGTTGAAACTTTTTCTTTAAACTCTGCGATATTGACGACGTGAGAATATGATTTACCTTCCTAAATGCTGCCAGCCCAACTGAATCCTCCTATCCAGTTCTCTCTCAAAGCTGAGTCTTACTAACTGTAATATGTCCCAAAACAGACACATTCATCGACAACTTTGAGAGTGACAACAACAGCATTAACCGGACTCAGAAGAATGTGTTCGTTGAACATGACTATCGTCTCGTCCAAGTTAATTCTGGTTTGATACGTCAAGACGATTCATTTAAGCTGTGAAACATCTCACAAGCACTCCAACGACTTGGTCATTATGACGATATCGTAAGCGAATCGAGCTATGAAAAATACTTGTCGTTAATGTTTGCCTCGTCAGTCCAGTCTAGGGTCTTGAAGACGTCTCTAATGTATTAGTGAACACCTTCAGGGGATATTACCTCCCCTGTGTCACTTCTTGATGCAATGGAATTAGTTTCGTTTGACCCTCGGAAACGGGACGAGCAAGAACGCACACTATACAGACCTTTCAACACCTCGACGTATCGATAATTGACCTGAGATCGTTGTACAACTTCTAGAACAGCCCAGGTTTCTACTATTTGTGCATTCCATGTATGCTGGTGTCAAAGTTATCATGTCACATTACATAAAAAGCTAAAAATTGGCCCGACAGCGTTATGCGATCACATACTGCAAAGAGTGTTATTTCATTTATCTTTTCTTCGTAAAGATTACAGAAATTACACGGAAAGTCAGAAATGTTGTCCATGAACAAGTGTAGGGCGGTAGATATGAAAGCTTTTTATCAAAAGTGCTTTTATAACCCTAGTAAAGCATAAATGCGACCTATTATTTTAAATGAGGAGTTGTGACATCTTTTCCTGTACTCTCCCTTGGAGCAGTGGGTAACCCTGCAAAAAAGAAGACTAGGACAGTAGTCTTGTTAATATTTGTCTCCATATCAATAGAAATAAATTATAACTAATATGATGAAAGTTTAGCGTATTTAGCTTTAATTTCGATCTTTTGTCGTGTCGCATGAAACTTTCATCCCTTACAGTTTGGTTTTCTAAGCTCACACCCATAGGTCTGCTTCGGATGTCTAAATTACCCACTATGTCACAAAGAAATTCCGAGCAAAACCCCTCCATACAGGATTCCGTCTCATTCCTTTATTCTGCACCCCATACATTATAAATATTGTATTTTACTACTATACTATTCTACAAGAGTACAGAATTAGCAGCGCTTACTAAATGGTGATGTAACTTGCTATTATCTAAGGTTCATCTTAGATATATTGGCATTGTGCCACATGAAAGCAAAATCTTTGTTGGAACATAAATTGAGTTGATTGTTAACTGGTAGTAAATTAGCATATTAAGCGAAGTTCTTGTACCAATATCTCAAATTAATTTTGATATAGTTAAAGTACATATGCATTAGTTACTAAACCGCAATTTATTAACTGTGTTGTTCAGGCAAAACAAATGATCTGTCATTCTATTATTTTTTTGTTTCAAAAATGATATTACAACAATATTTTTTGGTTTTAAAACTCATACTCATACTAAAAAGTAAACTAAGTAACTACTTGGTACATTTAATTGTAAGTTCAAGTTAAATATGATTATCTCTTCTCTCTCACTGGTCGTTCCTCATATCTGAGGGATTGTGGTGAGTGACACAGTCGCATATCCAGAGAATGATCTGCCTCATTCTATCCATTGTGCCTGTTATGACCGTGCTATTAGAGAATGACTAATTATTAACCTAGCCTGTACAGCAGTGGACTATCACAGGCTGATGATGGATAATAGATACTATAAACATGAAAATGTGTCTGTTTATCTGAAATTAACTTAAGTCACTACAAATATTCACAATTTGCCCAATTATTTTTCAAAATATGTCACAGAACTGTAAATAAAATGTTTGTTAATCTTTCAAAAAGATTTTTAGTAAACCTTTAAATAAATAACATGTCTTCCATGTATACATGCGGCTTCTAATCAGTTTCTTTTTGATTTAATAGAAGACTTTACAGATTTTTTGGCTTTTAATTATATTTAAAATGTTTCTGATACTGTCTGATAGTTCCATGAGAGAGACAGAACGAGACACAAAGTTCGGTATTACCCCACTAACTTTTGCTACATAAAAATTGACAGATTGGATTTCAATATATCTTAAGGACACAGTTCAAAAGTATTTGACAACGGGTATTTATTAGTGACACCAACTACAATTTTCTGATTATCTCAAAATAAAGCTATAATGATAGTAATTAATGTGTTGGCTATTATTTAATCAACAATATAAATTAAACATTGATGACATCAAAATTGATGATCAGAAAAATAGTTTTTCATCATCATTTATAATACTAATGTGGATTATAGTATTTATTAATCTATATATGTACATATGTAAATTAATAAATACTACATAATCTACTACATAATATATAAATTCTACATAATCTACTACATAATATATAAATACACATAATCACTACATTAGTATTATAAATGAAATGAAAAAAATATTATAGTTTTCAACATGAAATTAAATATCTTATAGTGGAACAACACTTTGATTGAATAATACTACAAAAACTGAACAGCCCGATGAGTCTATTACATAAAGTCCATTCATACGAAGACATTGGGCTTGATTTATTGGTCCCATGATGATATCGCTTCGTTTCTTTATTCTTTTGCTTTTTTCACAAGATATCGAAGGGGCTTCAGAATCTGTTATGTGTTTTTATTAGGCTAATATTTACTATAAGAGCCAATCGTTTTTTTAAAAACATTTTTATTGCATTGTTACAATTGTACGGTTACTTTTATTTAATCTTTTTTGTTCTTATTTTTCACATATGCAAATATTTAAAAACCTACTTTTTACTAAACACAATGCTACATATCCTTTGCAATTAATTACAGTTTTAATTAACTGACCTTTTTATATAGATCTGATGCATCGCCAGTTTCTATAAAATTAGCAATAAGCACGTTTGTGAAAGCATACGCATGCCTAACTTTGTTAGTAAGATGCTGAAATCTCCAGGTTGCTACGGTATGAGATGGTCAAGAAAAAAGCAGACCATCTGACTACATAGTAATAATGGCACTACAAAGGACTACCCTTGGCGTAGTGGTTAGTTGCTCCGACTCGACTATAATTAAACACCCTTTTGCGACTAAGCCAAAGGGTGTTTAAGGATGGTTTAATTTTGTGTCTTAGTTTTTGTTTTAATTAATAAGAATTTATTTTTAAAATAAAAGTAAGTCTTTGTATGTATATTCATCTATTTTTCATACTACAAACTTTGCTTATTTGGTGCCAGATGATGTTGCGTTTTTGATCCAAAAAATTTGTTATTGTGATTGTTAACACTCAGTTTAGGAGAAAGGTCGAAAAAAGATGAAAATCTATTGTATAAAAATCTAAATAAGAAATTAATTCATAACATAAAAATATATATTATTTGCTACACTTCAATTCCTGTGTAACCGTAAAAAACTTAAACGCAGAAATCTAAATACAAAATGTCTATGTTTTAGTCATTTACTATTCATGGATGCATTAAACAAGCAATTATGGGCGTACAAATTTGTTTGCTTTGTAACTGACATGTAATATTCTCTTGTGTACCGGTGCCATATAATAACTAATAACCCTGACAAATTTCTGCTACTTTAATATGGGCTCATTAAAACCATTACGTTCACAAAGTCCAAAATATTCAATAACTAAAATCATTTTAAGCTTTTATAAGGTCATAGCCGCGTATGTGATGGTAAATTTGACGAGTTTGATAAAACCGTTCTTGATACTAAACAAAATAATTAAAGAGAAATACTTTATGTGTCATAACGAAAACTTTAAATTTCAAAAGATGAAACATGTTCAAGTTGTAACACTGAATTAACTTAAAATATTAATCAACATAATATTTGTTACTTTGTTCACATTACTTCATTGTTGCAGTGATCATTTATCTTTCATAATATCACATCCATACCTAATATTTAATACCGCATTCTATAAGAAATAAAATAGCTTTCAAAATCATAAGGTGTCTTAACTCATAATAGATAAGAATGTTTGGTATTTCATTAAGGAAGTTATACTTATTAAGAACAGGTAAATAGCTATTTACCGGTTTTAGTTGCTGTAGTGTCTTAGCCTCAGACTGTTTGGTGAGTGTACTAAGCAATAACAAATCTTGTCGTTTAAAGTAATAACTTTAAATATATAACTCGAAACACGTAAGTATTAGTAGATTACTAGGCAATCCAACTTTCTTCTCATAACTTTATAAATATTTTATAAAACAGGTAAAATTTAACATCTGAGAACAAAATTGTTATTAAGCTGGTAAAAGATTTTTT
Organism: Lamproptera curius; assembly: GCA_029286875.1. NCBI lineage: Eukaryota > Metazoa > Arthropoda > Insecta > Lepidoptera > Papilionidae > Lamproptera > Lamproptera curius. The sequence continues at coordinate 73,482 of JAGSMT010000295.1, forward strand.
TTATTATTTTATACAAAATCATAGGAAAATTTTAATTAACTAAAACATTTCTATTTTTGTATGTAACTGATAAATGGAAAGTCTACTTGACCAAATTTGATAATATTTTTGCTATTACTAAACTATCTAAGCATCGGATAACATAGGCCACATAAAGGAGAATATATTCTATGTTTTATTAAAAAACAATCTTCAATCCAATTACGTTAACCTAAAGCAGATTCTAAATATATAATATAAATAATGCGTCATAGTTCTCAATAAGATACATAATTAAAACAACTAGTGCAGAAAAAGAAACAAATCGAAAAGTACAATGAAGTATAAGGTGTACGGTGATTTGCATGCTAGATTTTCTGTAGTTTTAATGAATAATCTTTACTACCTATTAATATTTATATACTACCTATTAATATTATATACTTTGATACATTAATAACTTTCCTCATTACTTTCTTTAATTGATCAGTGTTTGAACTTAAATTTGCTTCTGCGCATCAAGTCAACTAGATTACAATAGAGAACTTGTATTATAAACTTTTCAAGAAAGCAATATTTACTTTCAGATTACGCCCTGACTACGTTTTACTTATTAGCAAGATAACAGCTCTAGTAACTATTGTTGACATCTAGTAAGGCAAATTTACTAAAGACTGGATACAACTTTTGGCATTCTTTCAAATAAATGCGGTTTCATCCACAAAATAATTTCGCTGCCCATTTGGCAAGATTCCCTTAGTCATTTTATTTCTTTTGTTTATTCACGAAGTAAAATTTACTAAACGCAAGAAATCTTCAAGCATGCGATTATTTTTTACATCAAAATCACATATAATAAGCCTTCTTATCGTTAAAACAATCATTAAACAACCTTTAGCTATAATTACATGCTTCTTTCTACCTACATCCACAATGACAAAATTTTATGTCGTTTAATCAAAACTATTTCTATTTCCTCATAATATTTTAAATCCACATTAATTTCTACAGCTGTTAATAGCAGGCGAAATTTTAACAAAACACATGTGATTTCATAGATTGTAAAACTATTTTATAGATTATAAGTAGGTAACTAACAGTGTCTCTGTACATGAGAGTCACGTTTTCTGCCACCGTATATTAAATCTCTTATAACTTTAAAGTATTCATTTCATCAAAATGTCGCTTAGAGCACGTTTTATGTAAGATTAAAAAATAATATTTATATGAACTTAAACTGCATTATCTGAAATAGGCTTTGAGTGTGCCTGATTGCAAGTTTTTACAATATTTACATTAAAATGCTTAATGTGCGTCATTCTTAAAACATACATATAAGCTATTGCATTTTTTACTGTAGGCCAATTCAAGCACTAAAATTGTGAACAACATACTTTAGGTCTATCTTTTACGGTTTGTAATTTAATCGCACGAAGTTCTGATTTTTGATGCCGTGTTTTTTTTTTTCAAATATCTATTAAACTACTTATAACAAAATTATTAAAAAGTGGGACCAATGGGAAGCTAATATCTATAATTTAAAATAAGAATGAACAAAATCGGAGCACTAGGAGTGGAGCAACGCAGTAATATATATATATAAAAAAATGTATAAACTGGGAACTGAGCTTCATCTACTTTTGGGAAGTCGGTCAAAAACACTGAAGTAAAGCAATTGTTTTTTATCAATAGATGTTTATAAAAAACGGAAAAAAACTTGACGGGTTTTATCGTAACACTGCGATAACCTACTCATCAAGTCTCATTTGTTTCGATAAATAGCAGGTTTATTATATTTTCTTTTAAGTCATATAAATTTAAACTACCATAGCTCATGCGTTATTTTCACCATTGTCTTTGTTCAAGTTTTTGTCAGTTGAAAGCAAAATGTATTAAATACGATATCTTTGTACAGTCTTTTTCTCACTATTAATGCTTGTTGCGTTTCTTTATTTAACGCTCACCGTCCTCCTTTTTCGACTTCAGACTGCTCGCATAAGTTGCCTTTTACAGAGATCTGTGTTTTATAACGATAAACTACAATCATGATTTTTTACTAATTTCATGCACAAAGAAGGCATTTTATTGGAAGAAAATCCATTTGACTCAGTAATTGGCATTTTCAAAAACATTTAGCTCTCCTAGTCTTAGAAAGTAAAAGACATTAATTCACACACACACACACTTTCCATTAGTACTAAAGTTTCTTAAACTAAGTCGAAAGTCAGTTTTAGCATTGCAAAATTACGCGATAAGTGTACATATTAAATGCACTTTTTATGGATTTATCGCGTTTGATGTATACATTTTGACGTCAGACGTCAGACTCAGACATGTATGTACCTCAAAGTATTTCTAATAATTTTTACAATTCAAATTTGTTATTACTTCCCATATTCGTAATTCTAGATGATCAAGATTAGATGAATTTAATTTGCAGTCATTTTATTTTCATCCTTGATCCTTATTTATCCATCCTTATTTTGATCCTTGCATGATCTACTACCAGTTTCGTTGATAGCAGCAATAAAAAGTTATTTTAAAATTTTACCTAGGAGTCTTTTTTTACACTTTGAACTGACCATTTACACGTCCACCAGATGCCTACTAAAAACTTAAATATAAACGTGCAGAAAGTAATATAAGATATCGTGCATAATTCATGAATGGAAACTGCGACTCCATTATTCATGGCCGTCGCCATGGATATTTGAAAATGTGCCAAAAATCATTTGAATTTGTATTATACATACATACATACTTTCATTTGATAGATATTTATAAAAATTACTTTCGCTTCTAAATATCTGCTACTGAGGCACATAGTCAAACTAAATATTTGGCTCTTTATTTACATAATAAAGTATAGAATTTAAATAGAAACTTTGTTTTGCTCTTCCAGGTAACTATCAAAGTCAATATTGTGTTATCGTGTATCGATAATGTCAAACTTCTTTTTCTTTGTATTTTTAAAATAAGTTTTTTAATTTAATACAGTTAATTTAGTCTTTGTTAATTTAATAAAATCGGTTATTTAAGTCGAAAAGTTGAATAAGCCCTGACAAAACTGATAATATCGAGGAGACTATAAAATTTCAAAGCCTTTCAAAATCTTTTGCGACTTTCGTAACTTTATAATTTACAATTTTTTCAATTTTGGAAAATTGCTGGGTTACTATAAAACTCAAAACAAAACCAAGGTCATCTATGTACGTCATATGGTTAGACTTTTGTTACTATCGAAGGGCACTCCAAAATACTTTACAATACTTACACATACGATAGTTGAATCTTTAAGGGAATAATTTTCATGCAGCATATTTCACTTTCTAGTAATTTGTAATGTAAATTTGCTAAAAATTTAGTGACATTGACATTAATGCAGTTCTCTTTGTAGTTCATCTGATAAGTCAAGTTCTTCTTAAAGATGCTATCCATCCAGATGTGTCTTCATTTTTGCATAAATTTTTTGTGTCGTCTTCCTACATTAGGAAATTCTGACCATTTAAAACATTTATCAATATAGTAAAGCATGTTAGCGTAAAAGACAAAGGCCTAAAATGGAACCTTGTGGAGCTCCTAAGGAGATATTTATAACATTCAAAAGATGATCGACGCCATACCACAGCTTGTAGCCTATTCTTAGGTATGATCTGGCCATCTCAGTTGGTATTCTTAAAGCTTTCTTAAGAGCACCATTTAATTAACGTGGTTGAATGTCTTCTAAACTGATAGAAATAGACGAGTTCATTTGATAACACTCGTGTTTATAAATCTGTATCACAGTCTAGCTTCTACACATCCGGGACCTGTAGAGGAATTTTACATTTGACGGATGGTTATAATTGGGTAATCTTCTTCGGCATCTTATAATATATGTTTGATTAGAAGCTTGCTTTAAAATATAACCGATTTTGTCATTGACTCCTCTTATGTATGGTAAAACGGCAGGGGCACTCTTTCGGTTGTGGCTGGCTTTACACGGTGACTACGACGTAGACGTGGACTGACTCTAACATATTCTAAGTAATAATTTATATGTTATATTTTAAATTGGATCAAGTCGTATAAATATCCTACACATTATAACTATTCTTTATTAGTTATAATTGAATATCAGTCATCGGTACATTAAATAAATATTGTACTTTAAATAAATAAATAAGTCCACATAGCGTTATGAATTTTATTTAAGATGTTTCACTTGGAGAGTCGTCTTACTCACAAAGTTCAATTAGGTTGTAACTAGAGAGGTTATTATTAATTACCAATCTACGTCGCATGGTAAATTATGTTTGGTAATACAAGTTGACAACACTTTTTCCACAAAAATAAAATGATATGTTGTAGATTTTCTTAGACAGCCCTTCTGTGACATTGTCATCGATCAGATTGCTTAGTTTAGGAAATGTACATAAGTTTACCTTAGTCCACGCGTGACCTCTGTAATCGAACAGCTGACATGCATCGCAGTTCAGCAATCCAGATAAACAATGCTATCCGAAAAACAGCTAGATCAGAAGGTATTATGGTTTTTATAAGGAAATAAATACCTTGACACTAAGTAATTAATACTTTAGATCCAAAGCTTTTTTAAAAAAAGGAGAAAACATTTCTCAAATCAAAAAGTAAATTAAAAATGATAGGACCGGCAAAACAAATATAGGAAAATAAAAATAGTACAGCGGAGGAACAAACAATCTTTGAATTTTCATTTCATCTCCGATATTGAATTCAAATACACGCATATATTTTTTTGATACTATGAAACGAGGTCTGTCTAAACAAAGAGTATAAACAAAGCTTCCGGGTGAAATCCAAATATTCCTTCAACGTTTCCATTCGTTGTAGCGAGGCCACACTCGCCCGTGGGGAACTCGATTAATAGATTACTTTAACGTTGTTTTCTCGTGTTCAGTACGCGTATTTTGAATTAACATAAATATATTTTTTCAAAATATATAAAGTGTTCTGTACAGAGTACACTTTGACGTTGTTTTACGCGTACTGACGGATTTTTTATTACCATAAATATATTTTTCAAGATACACAATAAAAATGTGGTTATATATATTATATCGATAACAACCATTGTCAAGGTCATCGATTGCGATAAACCTTGGTATATGATAAAGTTAAACAAATTTATGGGGTGAAATAAAAATAGTAAAATCGGCTAACTTAAATAGATCTGTAAATTTATCTTTATTCATTTAGTAATTTGCTTTTACAGGGTGTAATGTTAATAACAGTGAAAATAAATATAAGAAAATATAACATGAGTTTAAATATAAAATTTGCTATACATTATAACTTAACTGCCTCTGTAGCCTAGTGTTATGGGCAAAATCGGAGGTCGTCGGTTCAAATCCTGCGAGGACTCAACTAATTTTCATTGATGTTTCCTAGTTGGGTAGGGCACTTTGGGACGAACACCCAATTGTCTGAAAAGTAAGATGATCCATGCGTCGGATGGGCATGTAAAAAATCGGTCCACCCACCAACCAGCATTGGACCAGCGTGGTGGAAAAAGGTCCAAAACTCCCTAATGGATTGGGGTTTATTAGGGAGGCCTATGTCCAGCAGTGGACTATCACAGGCTGCTGATGATGATGATAGAAGAGGGTTCTAGAATATAAATGTGGAACACCGGTTGTTTTTCTGCAAGCTAAATGAATGCAAAGTAAGCAGGCAGATTTTCACGGTTACCAGGTAAAACTTATGCGGTTATATTATACCACACAGGAGAGGTAGTAGATTATTTTGAAACCAAGCTAAAACTGTGTGTTTGTAACATTAAAATAAAATCAACCGGTTAATATAACAAAGTAACATTTATATCAAATCCACTCATTTATATATACATATATATATATATATATATATAAAAGAAAGTCGATGTTAGTTACTTCACTTATAACTCAAGAACGGCTAAATCGATTTAAAAATTGTCAGGAGGTAGTTTAGAGCCAGGAGAAGGACATAGGATACTTTTATCCCGTTCGACAACATTCACGTATGACTTGACATGTAACGTCAGTCACTATAAAACGTGTATAACAAAAAGTTAAAAACTATTTCTATTAAATAAATAATTAACATTATTGACCAATTGCCCATTCGTATAAACAGTGAAGTGAACTATAAAACTCGGTATGGTTGAAAATTTAAGTTTTTAGGTGAAGTAAAGTTTAATTAATAATGCTGTGACCAAGACGATCAGAATCATTTCCGACAAAGACGTGATGCAAGAAGAGTTCGAAATACTGCAAATGAAAGGACTGAAGAAGAACAAGAAATTGCAGTGAACAGCGCCGCGACAGTATGGCTCGACTTGTGCTTCTCAATCACGAGAGCAAAGTGAAGCAGCCCGTGAAACAGCTCGGTTGGCACTACAGAATCGTCGAGCGAATAAAAAGGTCAACGAACTGATTATTTGCGACGCAGAACAAGATATTTATCAAGTGCTGATTTGAATCGACAGCGTTTCAATACGAATGCATTACAGCTTGCATCCTTGCGTTTGTATTGGGCAAATGGAAGAAGTTTGCGAGTATTGTGGTGCATTGAAGTTTTCCACAGAAACGCCTGTATTATGCTGCCTTAATGGTAGAGTGAAATTGCCATTATTGACTCACCACCTGAACCATTGTATTCATTGCTTTTGGCGAAACACAAGAATCACGCCACTTTCTTGCAAATACTCAAAATATAATGGTTGTTTCCAGATGACGTTATTTGGGGCAGATATTATCGAAGAACGGGTATTTAATCCGATATTTAAGTATTTATTTTTTACTTATATAAAGGTAGTAAAGAATAACGTACTTTATCTATTGATACATATGTAGTATATTTGCTAATTCTGATCTCTACTCTCCACCGAAAAAAGTGTTTGTAACCCAGTTAATACTGTCTGGTTTTTATTTTGTAGATACAAGGACGGAAGGTGGATTCATCATCGAATTGGATCATTGAACACAGAATAAATTTTACAATATATTTCATGGCAACATGGAAGAACAACTTGATCGACGCCTAGAGATCAATGCAGGAATGAAGCGAGCAATTCTTCAAGACTTGTAGTGTCTGCTTCATAACCATCATGCGTTGGTCAGGTTGTTTAAGAGTGCTTTAGAGCGCATGCCAAGTGATGACTATAAAGTTGTCATCAAAGCAGATAAACGACCATCTGGAACACACGAAAGGACATTTAATGCTCCAACAGTAGAAGAAGTTGCCATCCTGATAGTTGGTGAACAACTGGAAAAACGAAATATTGTGCTTACACGTCGCAATACTGAGGCAACTGCAACAAATATCTGAAACTTATCAATCATATGACACATTGCAATACCGCTGATGTTGGCAAGAAGAAGATGGATATTATTTTAATATTAAAATAAAAAATCCATTGAATGGTGAGTATCAGTATCATCATTTATTTCATTTATTTGTGAAAAACACTGATTTAAAATAATGCTAAATAAAAAATGGTTAATGTCTGTATTGTTTGCCTTTAAAATGGTTAATTACCAAAATTTTAATTTCAGGAGAAGAAACTACAAAGAAAGTTAGCTCAATGAATTATTACGCATATCATTTGATGATTTGCCAAAATGCTGACAACTATTTGCTGCGGTTTCGTCGATTGTTTCAGCACTATTGCGTTGACATGTATGTAATAATAGAAACAGAACGTTTAACATTCATTAGGTTGAACCAAGCCAAATTGCGTTCTGAGGAGTACAGTCATTTGCGTGATGCAGTTAGTACTCAAGGAAATGCAGCTTATATTGGTCGATTAACTATTCTGCCGGCGACATACATTGGTAGTCCACGTCATATGCATGAATATGCATAAGATTCTATGACATATGTTCGTCGTTACGGTCGGCCGATCTCTTTATTACTTTTACCTGTAAACCAAAATGGATAGAAATTACTCAATTGCTCTTCCGGACAAACATCAAGTGATAGACACGACATCACAGCACTGATGAACTTTATTGTTAAACAACGAGTCTTTGAAGATACTCGATGCTGGGTGTATTCAATCGAACGGCAAAAGCGAGGCCTGCACACGCACAAATTCTTACAGTTAGTGAAAAGAATACAGCCCGACCAAATAGATGATATCATATGTGCTGAGATTTCTGATTATAAAGTTACTACTAATATAATTCATGGACCGTGTGGTGCCATCAATCCCCAATCACCTTGCATGGTTGATGGAAAGTGCTCTAAACGATATCCACGGAAATTAACGATGGAGACTGTCACTGGCAATGATGGTTATCCGCTGTATCAGCGTTGATCACCAGATGACAACGGTCGAAATGTCACAACGAAAGTGAAAAGAATGGATTTTGTTGTCGACAACAGTTGGATTATTCCATATTCGCCACTTATTTCTAAATCATCCAAGACACATTGCAACGTTGAATACTGCAAGTCTATAAAATATATTTGCAAATATATCACGAAAAGCAGTGATATGGCGGTTTTGGATTGCAATCCTCGAATACCAACGATGAAAATTCACGCTATCAAGTTGGTCGTTATGTGAACTGTAATAAAGCGATTTGGCGTATATTCGCATTTACCATTCACGAACGTCATCCTACTGTTACGCATTTGGCGGTGCATATAGAGAATTGTCAACGAGTACATTTCACGGCTTCGAATGCTACGCAACGTGCTGAAACACCTCCAGCAACTACATTGAACAGTTTTTTGCCATCTGCCAAAGCGACCAGTTTGACGAACTTCACTCGGAAATGCCACGTTATTATACTTGGAATGCTTTATTAAAGAATTTTTAAAGACGGAAGCACGGCGATGTGGTTCCTGGGTATCCAGATGTGCGTTCTACTGATGCTCTTGGCCTTATGTATGCAGTTTATCACAAAGAATAATGAATGTTTCTATTTGCGGTTGTTGCTGGTAAATGTGCGTGGCCAACGTCATTTGAGTCACTACGGACTGTTAATGGTGTAATATTCCCAACATATAGTGCTGCATGTGAAGAATTGAAGTTATTAGAAAACGATAGTCATCGAGATGTGACAATCGCTGAAGCCATTATCTCTGCATCTCCAAGTCAGATACGCAATTATTCGCCATCATAATTTTGACATATTTTCATCAAACCCATGTAACCTGTGGCACAAATCAGGATAATATGTCAGAGATATTTTATATCAAATTCATGTCAGTTCCAGAAATCACGATATTGAGATGAATGAGGAATACATAATCGTGCTTTACTCTTGATCGAAGATATGTGTTACGTCATATGCGGTAATTTATTAATCAGGTTAGAAATGCCATCACCATATCCGAAATCAATGCCGCATTTAATCGAGAATTGGAACGGAACGTTAATTTGATCACCAGGAATCAGATTTAGTACTTAAAAGAATGTACCCTGTTGAATTACCAACAAAAGGAAGTTTATGATACTTTAATGAAGGCAATCGATGATGAAAATGGTGGTGTATATTTCCTAGATGCCCTGGTGGAACTGGCAAGACATTCCTCATGTCATTAGTTTTGCAACTGTTCGGGCGAGATCTAACATAGCGGTTGCAGTTGCTTCTTCGGTATAGCAGCCACATTGTTAGAAGGATGCCGTACGGCTCATTCAGCATTCAAATTACGTTAAATCCTCAAACTATTGAAGAACCAACGTGTAATATTGCAAAACACTCAGCAATGGCCAAAGTTTAGCGGCATCAAAAATAATTATCTGGGACGAATGCACAATGGCATATAAACGTGCATTAGAAGCACTTAACCGAACATTACAAGATTTACGCAATGACTCGAGATGTATTGGAGGAGCAATGATTTTACTTTCTGGCGATTTCCGCCAAATACTGCCAGTAATTACAATATCTACGGCTGCCAACGAAATAAAGGCTTGCCTCAAATCCTCAAATCTATAGCGCTATTTGAAGAAACTGCAACTGACAACAAACACGAGAGTTACATTGCTTAATGATACATCTGCTGAAGATTTCTCGGAGCAATTGCTGACTATCGGCTATGGTCAAGTACCCGTCAATGAATCGAGCGGATTAATATAATTTCCAAATAATTTCTGTAATTTTGTCTTATCAAAAGACGAACTTATCAATAATGTATTTCCAGAAATTATTTCTAACTACAAAAATAGTGAATGGTTGAGTGAGCGAGCAATTTTAGTGGCTAAGAATATAGATGTAGATGACCTAAACTACATAATTCACAATAAGATCATTGGAACATTGCATTTATTCAAATCTATTGACTACGTCATAAATGAAGATGAAGCCACCAACTAACCAATTGAATTTTTAAACTCTTTGGACGTGCCTGGCTTACCACCGCACAATTTACGCTAAAGTTGATGATTACTACGGAGCCACCGTAGTAATCATGCTTAAACATAAACCAACCAAAACTGTGCAACGGTACGCGTTTGGTGGTTAGTAAATTGATGAACAATGTAATTTACGCTATGATAATGATAGCAAAATTCAAAGGTTAGAAAGTTCTCATTCCGAGGATACAGATGATCCCTACCGATATGCCCTTTGAATTTAAAAGACTTCAATTTCCGATACGTCTTGCATTTGCCATGACCATCAATAAATCACAAGGCAATCCTTAAAAGTTTGTGGTTTAATCTAGAACATTCATGTTTTCCTATGGTCAATTATACGTGGATGTTCAAGGGTCGGAAGACCATCTCGTTGTTTATTTTTGCGCCTGATAATAAAACAAAAATGTCGTACCACAAGGTACTTAAATTACACTGACATTAAGGTGGAACAAAGTTCGGGTCAGTTGGTATATATATGTATATATATATATATATATATACCAACTTAGTCTGCCCGTGATCATGGATGCTGGAAAGAATCCGAAACGTCGGGAATAAATATATTTTTAAGTAACGCGAAAAATCCGTAAATTAGTGGATTTGATATGTATAATAATCGCGTAAATAAAAGAAAGAATTAAAGTAACATTTTTTTTAATTTTTGTCTGTTGTTGGCTTATCCCTAGAATTACCGTTCTGACGTTGACAGGACATTCACAGGAAGATAGCAGATGTATCTAGATGTAAATGTAGCTTTTTTTTTAAATTTTTTTATATATATTACCACACGGACGAAAACACGGACTACAGCCATTAAAGTAATTCAAATTTTTCAAATTCAAATATCTTTATTCAATATAGTAATTATACTTGCATATTGGTTGTCAAACACACTACCACCGGCTCGGAAAAGGACGCCTCAGACCTGAGAAGAACCGGCGAAAGAAACTCAGTGGGCTATTTTATGTCATGTTTTAAAAATAACAAACAATTTGATTCGGCATTACATATTATGCAGTTATGAAACAAGACATGGAGCGAGCATTCCAATACCAGGCTGTGTTATCATTTAAAAATTCATTAATATCGTTATAACCTTTAACACATTAACGTTATTTGACTACCTTTTTAAATTTATTAATACTTAAATTCTGAAGGTTTACTGGATTTGTTGTAAAACATATACATTTTCCCATAAAGACTTACTTATTCTTTGAATAAGCTGCAGAGCTTAGTTTACTTGGTAGCCTATTAATATGGGGCCCATTGTAGTTTTTCATCTACAATTATTCCTAGAAATACAGTTGATTCAACTACGTCTAACGCCTCCCCATTCATGACCACTTCAAATTTACCCTGCTTCACATTTGGAGTCATGAATCTAATACATTTTGGTTTCGTTACGTTTAATAGCAAGTTATTAACACTAAAACAATTCGCTACTCTAGAGAGAGTATTATTTACATCGTCATTTGTTGACGTATGTCGTTTAATTTTAAAATCAAGGAGGTATGATCTACAAATAATACTATTTCTTCGCTATTATTTATCACATATGGCAAGTCGTTTATATAAATGAGAAAGAGAAAAGGCTCAAGAATAGATCCTGTGGACCCCATATTTACGGGGCCCCAGGAGATCTTTACCATTCAAGTGAACCCTCTGAATTCGATGGCTCAAGTATGAAGACAAGGTTGAGTGCGTATTTTTATACCATAGTGACGTAATTACCATAGTCTCATGGTGGAACAATCAAAAGCATTTTGAGATCATAGAAATGCCTAAAGCATCCTGTGATGCTTCCAAGCCTCAAAAATGCTTTTGACTATCCTGAGCTGCGTCAGTGTTGAGCGACTCAGTGAACCCAAGTTTTAAGTTAAAAGACAATTATGATTGAAATGTTTAGCAATTGATTGGCAAGATTTTTCCAGAAATATACCTAACAGTACGATAGTTGGTCAAAGTTATAGTCCGTATTACATCCGGTTTAAATATCGGAATACATTTGCTAATGCTTCATTATATCGGTCCGCCCTTCTGATACTTTCATTGAATATTGCGTAGTGAGGTAATATTACATCGATATTAGAACTTAACCTTAACAGAGATCCCATAGGCCTGGCAGCTTTTAAATATCTAAAGTAAATGTAATTACAACATCCTGTATTTACGTCCGCAAAATTAAATTTTGTTAATTCATTGGTATTATCATGTAGGACCGGCAACTGTGGAGTAGATAAAGGACTCTGGTAGAGGAAACTAATGTCTGAGGTTTTCAAAAAGTAAAATCGTTCCCAGCTTCTATTAAAGATCATCAATATTTAGAGTTATATTAGAATTGCCTTGCAATTCCTTCCAGTTCATGTTGATAATCTGGTCATTTATTTTGTCGTGAATTTTTAATTTTTGAATATCCAAGAGAGACAAACTTTAATATTTTTAATAAAACATTGAGAAAAATAAAGTCTTTATGATTATATGTTTTTTCACTTAAAGCTATAATTTTGCTTTTGACCACCAACAATTGTAACAATTGAATTCAATGGCCATTACCAAAAGTTCAGAACCTTGATTAACGTTTAGAAGTAAATATTGATTTAAATTTTCTTTAAAAATTGAATTATGTTTATAAGATCGTGAGTTATCTCCAGTGGAGCCCTGTTACTGGTCAGTCCCAGTTTAGGTAGGTCCCTGTTTCAGAGACCGGGTGGAAACCACTGGGGTCTATTTTACCACAAAGAGGTGTAAACCACGTTCGGCTTAAGGGCACCTGCAGAGTATTTACTGGGTAAAGAGACTTAGCATCCAATGCCTTACGCAGGCAGCGCGTTGTGATCCTCGTCGGGACCACCATCAGGACCTGATTGTCGTCCGGCTTCATGCATAAAAAAAAAAATCAACAGTAAAGTCAATTTTTGTAATATATTATTAAACCACAATGTTTTTTAGATGGGAACAAAACATAATTTTTAAATTGTATTTTTGTCTGATATTTCCATTTAAAAAGGAAGTAAGTTCCAGGCAAAACAATTTTTAAAATTGACTTGTTCACAGATTGAATTTTGAAATATATCTTAAAACAAGAGCAGAAGTCCAGTTATTCTAGTAGGTTTAAGTAAATTGATAAGGTTATATGAATTAAATAAATGATCTGAATTAATTGTTAGTTGAGTTATTCCTTTACCTTTATATTGGAAGTCACCAAACAAATGTACCTTATTAGATTTAAATAGCTTTCTTAATTTTTAACACAAATTCAAAAAGGTTCATATAACGAAGTGGGAGGCTTCAGACGAAAATGAAATGTTTTAAGGTTGCATTATTACAATAGTCTGTTCAATAGGGTTTGCCAAAATCTTTACAATTTTTATATTTTAAAGCAAATTAATAAATATTAATGAACCATCCGGTATAGTTTATTCACAGGAACAGGCCAGCAACCGGGACATCCAAAATTCAGGATAAAGATGTTCCTTGGAAGCCAAAGGCTCAGTTAATAAAAATATTTATTTTACAAATATTTAAGAATAGTTCAACTTTTGTGTTCCTTTAAGGAACCCCGTATATTTTGATGTACCAGGTTTTTAAAGTTGTTATTATTAAAAAGTTTTATTATTTAAAAATAATTACCATTTGAAAAAATTTGATTTACAGTAAAAGATGTCCTCCTTGCTTTAAGATTTAATTTAAATTACTCGGATTACGGACTCAAAATTGAGACTAACGTTTATCCTGCTCAATAGAAGCAGGGGTCTGTTAGTCGGCCATTGGTTGTGTTTTTAAAATGTAATAGCATAGCAAACCAGTAATTGTTTTTTATAAAATTAGAAGGGATACATCCCACCAAATGTCAAAACAATTATTATAATTTAATATATTATTAATGTCAATTAAATTAATTTTATTTAAATATGAGGTCTATAAAAATATTTACAATTATTTTTATATAATATACCAAATAATTGTAAAGTTTATATCTATTATTGTTTTCCTGTGGGCAACTCTTTAAGGTACGGAAATGTAACCAGAACCTTTTCTTTACAATTAAGTTTATTTGTTTTTTCATAGTAAGCAGGTTTTTAATTAACATTTCCTTCTTCCAATTAAAATAATTAAAAATAGAGTAAATGTGGTATCATCAAATTTTTATTAAAGGGAGAGGTAGCTCGGGCAAAGATGTTAGATACCGAGCCCTGGAACACTTATTCTAGTAGGAATGAGCCCATTTTCTTCCCAGTTCATCACTGTATACTTTAAATAATTATTAAAGAAATATGTTCATGGGAATTAAGGCCACTTGTGTACGCCAGTTTTCTTAAAGGTTTAGTAAATATTCAGTTTCCTGAATGGACTTTGTATGCCTTTGGACAATACTTACAAATTTTTGGTCAAGGAATCAAATTCGTCAGGGAATTATGTTTACACAAATCTACAAGGATCATTCATAGCGAAGGTTCCTGAAAATTTATTTGCCCTTACATTTTTTAAAGAAAAAAGAGATTAAAATAATCCTTTCAAAAGAAATGGACAGCAAAGCCGCATGGAGACAGCCGCCCTTTTCTTAGCCCTAATTATAAAAGTTTATTTTTATCTTTTAAAGTTAATTTCTTGTCTTATATTTTTGGTTAATTTTTGCAGATAATTACGCCCATTTTTAACAATTTTTCAGCCTTCACATTGTATTTGTTTATTTTCCCGGACCCACCTGGGTAGAGGTTAGAGTTATCAACCAGTGAGAATCTATAGGCTAAATTGGTTTGTAACATTTGGAAACCGAGGATAACATATTCGGTACTTCCCTACTAATTCACAATACAGGTTTCTTTGGGTTTGATTTTAGTCTTTAAGTTCTGGTTTTGGTTACTTGAATATGCTTTTATGAGCCCATTTTTTCAGACTTTAAAGCTTAGGAGGCAGGGGCCGAGATGCCCCTACTCACCCTAAATTGATCAAACCCATTGGACTACACTTTAAAATTATTATTTTGTTTTGTAAAGTTAAATTTTGAGTATAATTGGTTAACTCAGTTTTAATTTAAGATTTCTATAAAGATTTTGAAAGTTTTGTTTATTATAACCTTTTCCCCAAAGCAATTGCTCAATTGCAATTTGGCCCTTTAACTCTTTTTGGCCAAATGGAGTTGTTCCTCAACCTGACGGGCCCCGGGTTGCGGGTCATTATTTTTAAAGAATTAAAATTTTAATTTGAAGAATATTTATAAAATGACAATTTTGAAGAGGATAAAGGAACAATACGGCCAAATTTAAGTAGAAAGACGTTACCGGCAGTGGACAGAGGCTAGACGGTCCGAACAAATAATTTACCAAAACAAAACTTCTTCAAATCTGAATTTAAAGTATTTGAAGGACTTAAATTGTACAAAAGTAGGCCAAGAACGTAAAATAATTATAGTTAATTTAAATTTAAATATTAATTTAAAAATTATTAGGAACATCAAATCAATCAATGGTTCATTGGTATTATAATTAAAAGTTTGGGACCCCTTCAACAGAAAATTCTTGGGAAAGAAATTGTGGATCAAATGGCAAAAGAAGGACATTTTCAAAGAGGAGACTGGAGTACTACGCAATGTTACTCATGATCATATTCACTATAAATCTTAATTCGTGTCAGAATTTAAAAAAGCAATGGAGACTTACAAATATCAATATTTCCCAAAATAAATCCTATCGTATTTATCAACCGGTGGTTTTATCAATCTAAAATTTAAAACAAATTAGTGTAATTTATCAGACTTCCCCAATTGTTACCCTTTTTCTAACTAAAAATTAAACCTTCCCCTGTGTTTTATTTTCCAAAGTTTCAATTTTGTCCTCCAATATATTGTTTTTAACTAACATTAACATTCTGTTCCCGTTAATATTAACATTCCTTTAATCGAGAGTTGTATATGCATTAGCTTTTATTTTTATTTCCGCAATAACATTAAACTGTAAAAATATTATAAAATATCCATTCCCGCTTTTTCAGTCTCCTATCAATGATATTCATCTACCCGATATTGGCAGAGTCACCGGGCAAAGAAGAGAAAGAATTAAAGAAGAAAAAAATTAGGGAGACCGTAAATGACGGAATGTTTTAGAGTTGCCAACTGTTAGGATAGGTTAATAAAAGGAACATTGTTTTTTTATTATTTAATATTATTGCTCATTGCCATTTTTTTATTAACCGGGTTAATGTTTTAAATAATTTCCTCAAAACCTATAGTAAATTCAAATTTTAGTTCTAATAGTGTTTTTGGTAATAACTGAGTATTGTTTTTAAATTAATTGTAAAGAAACCAAAAATATTAAATATAAAATAATACTACTAATAGAAATTTAATATCCTCTTAGTTTTAACCTAAATACTGAAAAGACCGCAGAAAGCATTTATTTTTGGGATTTCAGCCTTTAGAATAATTGGCAATATTGCTATTGCCTATAGACGGATCCTAATACCATTCCTTCGATGAAGTTCGCCCAACCAATTAGCCCTTTGTTCGTCAGATTTGGGTGGAGCCATAAAATGTTTGAAGGAATAATTTCCCTTGTAAGGCAAAATACAATCTGCATAAAGTCATAAAGACAATGTGAAGACTGTTATGTATTTTTCTTGATAGGAATATTCCAAACATGGCTTTAGACAATGCATGTTTGATTAAAAAATTATTGTTTTGATTTTATTGTGGTTATTTAATTTTTTTAAGTGAGATTATACTAAGCTTAAAATTTAATGATTAGTCAAGTTTGCAGGGGGATATTTTTTTATGAGTTTTAGGAGAAATTAAAAGAAAACAGAACGTTTAACACCCATCAATAAACCTTTTAAAGTACATATTTATCTTTACTTTGTGTTAAAAGATGTATAGAATGCCTTGTGTAAGGACCTTAATAAATGGGTGTTTTTAAAAGCTGAACCTAATTTTAAAAGTTGTTGAAATTGTTGAAGCCTTGGTTCCGGGAAATAAAATGATAAGTTCAGGGATATTTATAGGTTATATCAACCGTATGAGAAAAGATTTTGTTCTGTTATTGTTGGAGAAGTTTCAAAAGTAAAACAATGTACTTTATCTCGGTGCAAAGTGGATCCTGTAGGATAGTATCAGTTGACCTCGTTCGGGTGTTGGGGCATGTTGTTGTTCCGTCCCTTCAGTAATATATGGTTAATAACTCTTTTTAATTATAAAGTGTTTAATTAAACGTTAAAACATCCGTGTACTTTATTAGGTTTTGTTTTTTTGTTCATAATTATTATAGATTATATGGAAAAATTAATGTTTGACTAATCGAATTAGTTCAAATCATTGTTATCGTTTTATAAGCAGGTAAAGTCCTAAAGTAAGGATCTTTTACAAAGGAACGTTCATGGAGTGTAGATTGTTTATAAAAGGATGTCATGTCAATAATAAATTATTGCCCAAATAATATTTCAGTTGAAAAAAAGGAATTTGGTTATATCTTTTTATTTATTGTAAATCTTATTAAATATTTCAACAAATTTTTAGGTACAGAATTTTAGGTTATGGACATTTATTATAAGCGGGAGGGTAAAAATAGGTCGTTGTAAAATGGTGATGATATCATCATGTTAGTTGCCACGTTCACAAACGTCCTCTTATGTGCCGGAAAAAGGCCAAAGCAACCTTTGTTCGTTTGGTCGTCACGTAATTTTGAGTTAAAAGAAAACACGAAGAAAATAATTTTTCGTGTTTCTTATATACGTTTATTCGGCATATCAACAAATACTATCAATTTAATTTAACCAGATTTAAAAACTATAATCAATCGTAGCTTGAAGAAAAGAAAGGTATGGGCGAAATTGTTAAATACGCTAAAATGCAAAGGAAAGATATTATTGTATCAGGAACAAACAATTTAAATGACTGCAAGCATACTATGTCTTGGTTATAAATATTGGACAGTTTGGTGTCAGTAACGCTAATATATAACCATACTTGATATACTAATATTTTGACGTCTATATTATAAGGGACTTTAATTTTATATAAAGTTAAATTATTAATTTTTTTGCTTTTTAAGTATAAGGAAGTATTTATGGCATTGAGGGAACTTAAAAAGAGGCACATATCTTCCATGTAGTAAACAAAGATGCAAAATTATGGAAATTCAGGTTAATCAAATTTTAATGTTTAAATTGACCACTTAATTTTGGTATTTGCTTTGATTGCTGTATCGATTTGTGTTGTCGGGCAATTTAATTAATGTAATTTTTTTGATTTAATGCAACAGTTTGTTCTATCAAAATTATGACCGGAATTAATGAAAAATATTGAAACTTTAGCGAAGTCGAAATATAGTATGCATTTTTTAGGACGAATAGGCTTCAAAGTTTCTTATTTTTTAGTTATAAAAAATTTATATCCTTGTTGTAAAGTTTAAAACAATATTGATTATGCTTTTGATTTGGGATTCAAATTTATGCATTTAAATAAATAGATAGAGTTTCACGATAACATCAAACATTTATTAAAAATATTTTTTGGTAAAGACTTTTGACAATTATTCACTGATTAATAATAGCGTTAAGAGGGTTTCTAAAAATCAGGGGTCCGGATAGTTAATTGATGATAATGACTGGAAAGCAAAAGCAATTAAGGAAAGAAAGGAATATTTTAATTAATGTCCATTCTTTTGGGTTAATTACCCCCCTGTACTGTAATTTTAATTGTAACTATTTTGGTTTCATCAATTATTATAGAACAATTTTTTCACATTAGAGGCTTTCAATAAAACTAGCTCAAACTATTAAAAGAAAAAATAATAGAAGTAGCAAATCAAAAGTTTTACAACTTCAATATGACTTATTTTTATTTAATTAGATAGAATTAAATTTTGAAAGAAACCGTTAGCCCTTAAAGACCAAAGTCAAAATTTGTTTGGCAATCAAAGTTTCACTTGGATGTTGATTAAAAATTGAGAAACTTTAAATTAATAAAACCGATTTATTACTAACCAATCTCCCTTCTGGTCCACGAAAACAAAATTATTCCCGGGAAAATTCATTGCGTCATTTTCCCCGCATAGAATGGAACCTCATTTATTTGAAAACTGGAACCGAGATTTCAAAAGTTGAATTGATTTTAGCTTTTAAAAAATCAAAAACAAATTGAAGAGGGAGCATCCATTTAGGGACAAAGAAAAATTCCATTTTTACATCGTTTAAATATTCGGCGATGAAAGGAGGGTAAAAGAATCAAAATCATTTTGAATTAACTTATATTATAAAAATCATCTTTAGATTAGATTAAGCACCATTGGCAAAATTAAAAAAGAGCTAAAAAATTCTTTAACAACCTTATTTGGTGAAAGCTACCTGGTATGCCTTCTGCCTATTGTAGTTTTGGGTAGTAAAAATTGACGGGACAATTTTAAGATATCTGGTTTCGCAACATACAAATGCAGCCAATTTTCCAATACATCATACATCAATATCACAAACAGATTCTTCGTCTTAGGAAATATAAAATATAAAACGATCTTTTGCAAAGGTCAGTTTTATATATGTTACAAATTCTTCAAAAGACGATTGTTCCACACTAAACAAATTTTAATTTTCTTTGCTTACGCGAATATTTTTATAATGTAACGTTTATTTAAAAGCGATAAAATCCAAAATTTGTATTATATAACCAAAAAAAATTTAAAACATTTAATTTCCCTTAATAATAGAATGGCCTCCTTTACCAATACTGTGAAGTGTAAAATTAAAAAATCTTTAATGACACTCAAACTGTTATAAAATACCAACCTTTAGTTTATTAGCTTCATTGGATATAATAAATACAGACTCCAGTAAAGAAAAAAATCGCTTTGAAGTTGTTGTTTGGCCACCAGGATTCCTATATTATTCCCAAAGCTCAATAATTAACTTCATGTTGAGGCCAATTATCTATTCCCATATTAAACCGCACTTAAACCACATAATAAATAGTAAAACAAACCAACCTTTCAAGGTTTTTTTTTATGAAATAAAAAACAACAAATTAAAAACAAACTACCCTTTAAAAATGTTTGCTGTGACTTTTTATTTTTTCACAATAGTATACGCTTTATATTATTTTTTAAAACAATAAACACGGTATCCATATTTATTTGAAACAGAATTAATGAAGTGACGTCAGACGTATGGTTTTATAACCTCGCCACACCGAGCAAAAAAATAAGAAAAGCCAGGAAAGGCCAGCTTTGACGAGCTAATCACTTAGTTGATTTGGGTTACCCGAAATGGCATGAATATTGTAAACAGTATTCAAAGTAAGGTACTTTGATTATAAACCAAATTATGTTTAAGTCCCAACTGTTCTAGAGTTGGAAGGACAAAAAATGGAAGATTGATGACCAAAAAAACACTGAAACTCGGTGGCATTTTACCGTCGTCGACCGAACTTGTTTCCAACAAAACAATGGGTGCCTGAATTTATCAGGAAACATGTCGAAAGGGAAAATTTAATAAGAAACAAAGGAAAACCCATATAACACATGCTATTTCCGAAAAAACCATTATATGCTTTTGAAAGTCCATCACACAAATTCAGTGGCCCAAGAAAATATTTTATATTAGGGGTAGTAAATTAAACTTTGTAAATTGATAAAAGTAATTGACCAACCAGAATTTTTTAGTCTAGGGTTGTTAGCCTTAGTCTAATCTATACCTTTATCTTGTATAATAGAGGAAAAAATGGCATAAATATTGAATCTATAAAACCTTTACTTGCAGACCAGAATTAGGAATGAGTTTATTAAATTACCTAATTTAATAAAAGTTATAATTGAAGACTTAATTTAATGGATGGTCAATACTGAATTAATTTTTTATCTGTGCAAATTTGTTCAAAACAAAATTAAACATTTAATTTATCATACTTGCATTATTAAAAATTATTTCCGTTTAACCAAAAATTAATTAAATGCAAATATCTTAATTAAAAAAAACTAAATAAACACGAAAAACCAAAACAGTTTGACTATCATTAACCAGTTTTAATTGTTCTGAAAAACCATCAAAAGTTAAACCAAGATCACTGAAAAATTTAAGTTTTGAAAAGTCCACGCTATGGAAAACAATTTTTGCCTGAAGGCTTTATCCGTTAACGTTTTAAAGCATAAATAGTCGCAAAGAGCACCGTGTCAAAGGCCGGAATGGCCCAGGCGGGCTATAGAGGTGTAATCTTTTGATACTGTCACGCCCGCTTTTGGAATTTTGCAAAAGCCAGCTTTTAAAAGTCTTTTTGTTTTTGACGTTCTGAAATTTGAATCTTGCAAATTTTTTCAATAACATTAAATTTCTGGAAGAAAGGTTGGGAAATTAAAAGTTATTTATTATTTTTAAAACCAAAAAATCGAAAATCGTTTTAGATATAGGCCGCTTTACGAGGTTCGGAAACTTTTACTCTCATTTAAACCGTTGGTGTTATAAAAAGCTTATGTGTTGGGTTTAATTAATGTATTATAGTGTATAATTCTTTACCATTAAATTTTAAGGCAAAAAATTGGTTACTTTGGGTTGGCCATTTTATTTATTATTTTTATTTTCCTATTTTTACCTTCTTAGCAGTCCCAAACAGGAAATTTTATTCCATTTAAGCCTTTTCCTTTAAACCTTACTTTAAAGAACCAGGTTTACTTTAAAATCTAATTTAAAGGAAAAGGATTAATTCAATCATCACGGAGAAGATATGACCCCATAACAATTGAATTTAAAACATTTTAAAAAATTGGATATTTATTTAAAAGTTACATTTATACGTTCAAAAAGTAATTTTTTGGTTGGTAATGAAGCAATAATTCCAAACCCTTTTACATGTATTAGGACTTTGTACAATTCCTTTCCATGAAAGACAAGAAAGGAATGGTCTCCGGGTCAATTAAAACCAACCTTAAGGTTCGAATTGTATAGTCGCGGTGTCCAAGGGAAAAGGAGGTTTACCCAAAATGAAACTGCTTTTTGTAGGTTTTCAGATACCGGAGAGAAACATTTTGTTTATACCATTCCCCGACTCGCAGTCACGATAAAAAGAAAATACATTTAATAGACCCACTGAAATTGTTATCCTAAGGTTTTTATAAAAAGTTTATTTCCTTTATTTGCCCTTGTACACCCATCCCAAAATGGTGTTTGCTTATTGATTAGGGATTGACAACTGACATTTAAATGTGCTTTGTTACTAAGTTAAAATTTAAAAATGAGAAAAATTTCAAAAAGAATTTATTACTTTTAATTAAGGGCGGTGTGGATTTTAAAAAGGAATACGGATATATACGCCCCTAACCTTTTTAACATTAAATCTTTAAGTTATGCCAAAAAAAAATTTTAAATAAATCTTGTTATGTTGAAACTGGGTAAGATATATAAAAAAACTTTTTAAATTCCAAGTACCCAAAAGTTTTTAAGAAATATTTTTTTATGATTTTTGGGCCTTTTATAAAAAAGACCAAATCAAACAGGATTTGATGTGACAAAAATTTATAACTTTTATTTAGAATCTTTCCTTTGTTAAACACAAAGGAATTTCCTTTTTAAGATTTATTTTCGTTATTTCCCGTCTTTTGTGGAAAATTATTAATGGGTAGAGGTTTAAAGGCTTTTATTTTTTTGCTTTTGAAGGCTTTTTCTTGTTTTGGTCTAGTAATACAAAAAAAAGGAAAATTTAAATATAAGAAAACCTAATTTCGGAAATAATTTCGTTATGGACTGTTTCACCGTCGTTATGTTCCGGTTTGAGTTTCGCACCGCCGTACTTTTAAGAACGGAATATATTTGCTCCAAAGAATTTTGGAACGACTAAGTAACGTTCAAAAGGCAAGCGCTCAGAGTTATTATAGGATTAAAATTATCCTTTGGTCCATGGGGCTTGTAGTCCAGTAGGGTTAAACGTTAAAATAGATTTTTTAGAAATTTATTTTTCGATTAAAGGATGAGATGCGTCAAAATATAACTAATGATATCGTTTAAAAAAACCATTCTGGTAATAGGAATCATTTCATAGAATTCGTTATTTATACAAAGAAAAATACAGATTTATTGCAAGTTATAAAACAAAATATTTCTGAAAAAGACGGACTTAATAAAAATTGCCTACTGAGTTTTTCTTTTTGGTTTGTTCCGCACATCTTTCAATTTTAAACCGGTGGTAGGGTTTTAAAATAATCAATGACCTTAATATTTATCTATTTCACGCTAATTAGTATTCCATACCAAAATCCGTTTGTTTATTTTTCAAATTATTTTATTACAAATATGTGTCCTTTCTGGACCCTTCCCAGGGAACCCGGACCTTCCCTTCCCTATCGTCAAGGGGCTGATGTTAATTTCATAATGTCGGAGTCAACCGACACCGTCAAATTTAATCCAAATTATGGCTAAGAGCGGAAGTATCCCAGAGTATTGGGTAATGTTTAACCGCAAAGATACTGCTATCGTAATCGATTTTTAGATTCCTTTAAAGAAAGGGTCACATAAACAAATGAAAACAAAAAGCATCGCTTATGGATAAGTTATTTGTTACCTGTTATTTAAATAGGTATAAAGTATAATTAGGTATTAAATGCATGTTATTATTAGAACTGAATTTTAAAATAAACAGAGTTATATTAGCTGGTAAAGGGAAAAGGTACTGGAAGAAAAAATATATATTTAATTAACCCTAATAGATTAATTTAATATAAAAAATTAAACAATAAAAAATACCTAAACTATTATTATAATACAATTAATAGGAGTAAAAGTTTTAAACATTTGGATCAATTATTTCTAATTCTATTAATAATAAACGTTTATTACCTACTTGTTAAGACATTCAAAATCCATAAAAAAAATTATGTCATGATTACAGCATATCATTCAAACCATATTGCTTCATCAATTTTATAATGTCACTTAAATTTGAAAACAACATGGTTTGTCATTAAGACTTAAACATAAACATAAAAGTTTAAGTTCTTTCGAAGATTTTGCAAAAAATACAATTTCCAACGATTGAAACAATAAATTGACTTTTTTTTATTCCTGACGGACCAATTGTAACCCATTAAAGTTATCCATACATCATTCCTTAACAGTTTTTTTCTATTAAAAATTTTATTTAGTAAATTAGTAGACCCCCTGTGTTGCTGGCAGATTCAATTTTCATTGTAAAAACAATTTAAGGGTTTAAGGTAAACAGAAGGGAAAATATCAAAGTTGGGAGGAAACCAATTTTATTAGGAAAAATGTTATTTTAAAAAAAGATAATGATGCTGCCTTCACCTGGAATGAATGGAAAATAACATTGGTATAAAAAATCGATTGGATTTATTTAAAGTGGACAGGACTGAAGACGATTAATCAAAATGTTCCTTCTGTTGATATCGGAAAATTTATACAAAAAAGAGTTAGTAATTATTTCATTGGTTTTAGTGAATATTATGCAATTAACGAACTTGACGACATTAAAATACTTAAAATTAAAGAAAACACCAATTTTCAAAACTAACTTTTTATTAAATAAAACTTTACGGATTTACGCGATTTTAATTTTTAAACCCCGAATTTCCGAAACACTTTCCAGCGGCTGGTCTCCGGGGGGACCGAAAAAACCGTTCATTTTTTGCAAAACCAAAAATAAAATTAAAATTAAGATTCGGAAACCCCGTTTCCAGCACCGGCAACAAAGCATGAATCCTCAGTTATCCCGGATCACGGCCGCTTGGAAAGGGCGAAATGTGGGAATTTAAAAATGTAAAATAAACGCGATAAAACTGAAAGTCATTTTATTTAATAACAGAGTTATTTTTAAAAATTATTATTGTTTTTTAATTTTTAGTATTTTACATGTCGTCAAGGGTAAAGAAACAACTTTATTGTAGGAAAAATAAAACCAAATTTTAATAATTTTTAATCGTATCCGCCAATTAATATGGCATCAAAATTTTTTTATATAGATAAAAACATCACTTTTATTTAATTTTGCCTGTAAAAACCTTACACCTTAAATTTTAACCATGTTAAGAAGGTTTATTTAACCCATTACCTTTTAAAGAACTGCTATAAAATAACAACCCCTGTAGACTAGTGGAAGGGCGGTGTTTGAAAAACCAGAGATTGGGGTTCGAACCTTGCGGGGACCAAAAATTTTCCATTGTTGTTTCCAATTGGTTAGGGCAATTTTAAGGATCACCCACCGTTCGAAAAGTAAGATGATCCATGCGTCGGATGGCATGAAAGTCCCCCAATTTAACCCGCATTGGACCAAGGTGGTGGGAAATGGTCCCAAAGCCCCAATGGTTATAGGGGTGTTATTAGGGACCATCAGTCAGATGATATTGATGATGCTATAAAATAACGCGTTTAGTTGTTTTTTTTACCACGATAATAAATTTTAATAAAATTTGACCAAAATTAAAATTTTAATCCACTTTTACCGTCCCAATTCCCATTATTAACGAAAAGTTTTTATACTATTGAAAGCCCATTCATTGATACACAACGCTTTTAAAGAAATTGCCAACTGCCCAATCGTTTTGTCGCAAACATCCATCAAAAATTTATAGAAAAAAACCAACAAAACAATATTATTGGGACTATAAACAAAGATGTGTTTATTCAATCTTTTCAAGGATTAAACTGTTACAGGGCCTAAATTTTTGCAAAACCATCACGGAAACACCGGACACGAGATGTATATTAATTAAGATAATACAGAAATTTTTTATTTGAGGTTCCGTTAAGACTTTTTTTTAATTACATGTTAAGGTCCATTTTTCGGACCTGAATTGAACTTGAACTTATAAAATTTTGGTAATTTGTTATTATGTTGACCTATTACAATATATATATATATTTCCAATTTATCCATACAGGTTAAAAACCCATGCATTATTGCTTTGTCAGTTGAGCCACCCAATCTTTTTTAAGTTTATATTTTATTTATTATTTATTTATCTCCCTGTTTCAAAACATTTTAAAAATGTTTGTGTTTTATTCTTGGCAGGAATGAGAACAATGGAAATTAATTGTAAGCGTTAAACCCATTTATCACACCGAAAATTGTAAATATCGAATCGCGTAAATATTAGGTGTCTATTGGGAATCGCAATGTTAGTAAATTATGGGAAAACAATTTACAAATTGGTTATGATTTAACAAACCGCAGTTTATTAGGGTTATTAAGAATTAATGGTTATCGTGCCATTAATTTAAGTTTAAAGCCCAAGAATTTTTAATTTTTGGCATTTTAATATTTTCATCTTGGGAGTGGCAATTAAAATATTTTAAGATATTGATTATCGGTAAAGGATTATTCTTTATTCCAGACTAGTAGTTTCCTGTCACAATCCAAAGATTTATCTGAACGAAAAATCTGCCTCCAGCCCAGTGGGTGGGGCCTGGAAACTAGGAGTTTTTAAATCCTTGGTTTCTTAGTTGTTTAAAAAATTTAACCGATCACCCAATTGTCTGGGAGAATTAAGAATCCAGCGTTTGATGGGAATGGGTTGGTCCACCCCCACAACCCGCCATTAGACCAGGTGGTGGAATACGGGTCCAAAAACCCCAAAATGGGAAGAAAGTTCATTAAGGAGGCCTTTTCCAGCGGGACGAACATAGGGCTGATGATGTAGAAAAACTACCTTTTTGTCCAAAAACAATCAAATTACAGACTTTGTAATCACGCCTTTTTCCATAGTTAAATATTTCCTTGTACTGGAGACTGTAAGATCATACTATATTATATCAATCCTCCGGCGACCCGACGGTCCGACGCAAACGACTTTGTGTCTATTTCCTTTCCCCATAGAATGAACCTACATTTATTTGAAACTGAAACTCGAGATCTTCAAATAGTCTGCAATTGACTTTAGCTTTAAAATAAATCAAAACAAATCGAAGAGAGCATCCATTTAGATCTTTTGCTAAGAAAATTGCCATTTACATCGTTTAAATACCGGCATGACGATGAGATGTAAAGAACTGCAATCATTTTGAATTAACTTCTCTTATAAAAATCATCTTTAAATTAGATTAAGCAATTTTTCGTTTCGGTTAGTGAAAAAGTGAGTTTTAAGGTAAGATCACTTTGCATTTGTTCACTATCGTTCCACTGCACCAATGATTTTATGTTTGGCAAGGCAATTTTCGCATATATTGCAACTTCGTTGAAACAAAATTGTCGTGCGTGGTATAGAGTTAAATTCAAAATGGCGGTCTTGTACATAGTGGTTCATACTGTTAACTGTTTACTGTAAATAATTGATATCCATACTTTAATTTAGTCCTAGAAAAATAATATAATTTTCGGTATATTTCTTTTACAGCATGGGTCGACCAACAAGGCCCGTAAAATCGGAAAACATACAGCTGATGACATGAAACAGCCTTGAAAAATATAAAAATGGTATTTTGCATTCCTTTCACTACATTGAGACGTTATTGCCTTAAAACAAAAAATATGAATATCGATGAGGCTACTTTAACGCCAAATTATAGCATTAACAAAGTTTTCAATGAAGAGCAAAGAAAATTTTAATGGATTATTTTACATATTGTGCACTGCTGTTTTACGGATTGAGTACGAAAGAATGCCGAAGAATAGCATACCAAATGGCACATGTCAATAATTTAAAATGCCAGATTCGTGGAAAGAGAATAAAATGGCAGGAAAAACTGGCTTTTAAATTTTAGAAGAGAAATCGAGAACTCACTCTGAGAAAACCTGAGGTGTGCAGCCTCACAAGAGCAACGGCATTCAATCGAACAAATGTCGAAAGATTTTATAATAATTTGGAAAATTTAATGAAAAGGCACTCCACTTTCCGAAGGAACAATATATTTAATCTAGATAAAACTTCAACTACTACTGTCCAAAACGCAAAAGTCATCGCACCAAAGGGCCGTAAAAATAGTGGTGAAAGAGGACACTCGTCACCACCTGTTCTATTATTGCGCGAGTGGAGTAGCATTACCACCGGTGATGGTATTCC
Source organism: Lamproptera curius (assembly GCA_029286875.1). Lineage (NCBI taxonomy): Eukaryota > Metazoa > Arthropoda > Insecta > Lepidoptera > Papilionidae > Lamproptera > Lamproptera curius. The sequence continues at coordinate 101,808 of JAGSMT010000295.1, forward strand.
AAGAAAAATTTCAAGAATTTCATGATAAAGAATACACGCCGGGTACTCTTGGACTTGCAACTCCAACAGGACGGATGAACTGTGAAATTTTTCCAGAAGTAATGAAGCATTTTATTAAATATTCAAACACAACTCCGGAAAATCCAAGTATACTAATAATGGATAACCATGAATCGCATTTATCCATTGAAGCCTTGAATATAGCTAAAGCATCAGGTGTTCACGTGCTTACCTTCACCCACATACTTCAGGAAAGTTGCATCCATTGGATGTTGGTATATACGGACCATTTAAGACTTATTATAATGCAGGTATAGACGCTGGGATGTTACAAAATCCTGGAAAGCCAGTCACAATATATGATGTTGGTGAGATTTGTCAATTCTTTTTGAAAGTTATGACTCCAATTAATATTACAAAAGCATTCAAAGCTTGTAGTATCATTCCATTTGACAGAAATTTGTTTGATAATGATGATTTCTTGCCATCGTCAGTTACTGACCGCCCATGTGAACCACGTGAAGAAGCATCTACAATACAACCAAGACCTTTCCTGGATTATAACGATATAAATATACCAGGTCTATCTACAAAGATTCATTTCAATTGGCGCTACAACCAAATTAGCTAACTCTCGATTTTCAAGTAGCTCTGAGGTTACAATATTTGAAGAAGACGTTCGATCTGTATCAAATTTAGCTGAGAATGCTTTACGACCTTTAGACAACATTATCTCTCTTGAAAAATGATTCTCCATCAATCTTGCAAGAGTCTAATGATCGAGAACCTACACCTACAGCTTACGGAAATTCTGACATTTCGGGTATCTTAATATCATCACCCCCTCCACCACCGATAGAGTTGCTTGCCAATATAAACCCTGTATCATTCGCAGAAACAACACCCTCGATTGTTGATAAAAAATCGAAGATAATATCTCCCTTTGAGTTTAGAAACGCAATAAAGGCAGGACCTAGAAAATCCAAAAGAAAAGCAAGAAAATTGGGAAGAAGTTTAATCGCAACAGATACCCCGGAAAAAATGGAAATCGAAATAGATAAAAATTTGTCGAAAAAGCGAAAACAAGCTAAAAAAAGAAAAATAACTAAGAAGATTCTCCAAAGTGATTCCGAAAATGAAGAACTTCTTGAAATTCCGTATCAAGAGTCTAATGAGGTTAATGACTGGCTTGATGCAGAAATAGAAAATTATTTTGTCCCTATCACTACCAATTATTTTGAAAGGCCACTGTCTCATACACCACAGGAGGGTGAACATGTTTTGGTTGAGTTTTCTACAAAGAAAACACAAATATATTACGTTGGTAAAGTGTTAGACAGTCGTAATTTCCCAGCATATTACTTTTTTACCTAAATCGATTTGAATTATGAAAGTTCGTTAGTTATACTATGTATAAATCCTTTACTTATCCATAATACTCTTCCAAATCTAGTGTAGGGTCACTGGAAAAAAGTGATCCACTGTAGGCTGGCTCGACCCTACCTAGTTGCCATACTAAATGCTTTGCTTAGTTTGGGTCTATAAAGCGCCCTAAATGTTCTTATCTACATAAAATTTATTTAATTTTGCAATGTAATAATTTTTTAGTTTTTGTCGTATTTAAATCTGAAATAGTTGCTTATAATAGTCTCAGCAGTATATTCTTACGGTTTTATCCAAAATATAGATGTTTTCGTAAAAAACATACCGGGTATAACCGTCAGGTACTGTGGATGCCACTTCAAGCAAGATGTTTGCACAAGCCGCGCTAAGGAGATATTAATAATATTTAATAGAGGTTAATTAATTGAATTAGGATCAGAGACATTGGTCTCTGCACTATTGATCCATATTAAAAAGTTTTAGTGTGTGTACTTTTATAAAAACTGGACTAAATTTCATATTATTAAACAAACTTTCATGTCTTTAAGTATTTACGATGTAGAACATTAATCGAAGTTCTTAAATTTTTCCAAAATTAACAATATTTAAATAATATACTTATAACATGTATCATATTCAGATACTTGATAATTTATTATTGGACAGATAGTGGCTAAACCATTATCTGTCCAATAATTATGTAATACAAAAGCAAATTAATATTTTGCTCGTTGTAGACACAAGAGTCAGCAGTAATTATTTTGTTATATCAATTTTCTAATATTTCTTATTTAATAATGTTTTATTTACAATCAATAAATATGTCAATGCGGCGTTAGACGTTGGGGACAAAGTCTGCAAAAGTTGTCCGTTTATCTTGCTACTCATGTCCCAATCAGCTCTTATTTATACGGACTAGTATAAATATCAACATTTATTGGCCACACTTTTAAGCCACTACTGAGCATAACCCACCGCATGAGTGACATCCACCAACCGCATCCACCCACTATCATTTATCATGGGGCATCGCACACTGTGCTGGCTAGTCCAAGCTTACTCGTGAACCCTTCGTTCCCTTCCGTTGTCAGTTCTAAGGCAACCGGCTAGAAGGAAGTCGTTTTTGCGTGGTGGTGTCGAATATATATGCCAATAGTGTAATATGTAGATGTATTCACTTTTCGAATAGCCTATCTTGTAAATACTTAATGTCATCTGCTTTGAGGGATGGCATTATTTCTTATTGCATATCAATGAGGTTATCATACAAAGTGCCTGTATTATAATTCAGACTTAATTGTGTCTTCACCCTATATGATAATGCAGAAAATAAGACCAGATTATTTATTTTTTTACATTTCTGGTAATAGATTTCTGTTACCCTAAGAATTCATTTATATGAAATTTAAATATTCAATACTTTTATTCTTATATATGTTTCAAAGATCACAGAAGTCTTCAGACAACTTTTACAGCTGCAGTTGAACACGTCTAAAAGATTTGCCTTACCGATGCAGTCTATTTAATAAGTTAAAGTTAAATATTTTTATAAGAAGTTGATACCGTTTACCGGTGGAAGGTCCCCTTTTACAGAAGACCATCTGGGTGGGTACCACCGCAGTGCCTATTTCTGCCAGAAGAGCTGCCCTTCAACCGGAACACATCGTGTGAAACACTGATGTGTTCCGTTAAGGCACTCTAACTCAACATAATCACTGGGTTAACGAGACTTAATACCCTATGTCTCACGGTAGGCAGCGCGTTGGCGATACCAATTGTATTGCAACTCACACACTAAAGCGTTCCAATGTCTATGGGCGTCGGTGACACTTCCCATCAGGTGGCCCGAATGTTCGTCTAACTGCGTATGGAATCGAACCAACACCGTTTTGGAGCAACAGTCAAGGTCACTAACCACTGCGTCAAATGGGTCGTCAATAAATAAATCTTTACGGCCTCAGGATTTTATCACTCACGTTTCCACATATCTTAATGTCACAGACAATAAAACCGACAATAAATTATTGTGTGCTATAATGTAGCTATGGCGGCTATTTACAAGTGTTAAGCGAGAGTAGAACTTATCTTTGGTATTTTTGCGTTAAAGAGGCGCTTATAAGGCTTAAACGCTGTACTAAAAACGCCAAGGTGATAATAATTCAGAATATTAGAGTGGGGTACGAAATTAAAATTTATTGATGCTGCTGCACAAAACGGTGTCTGGTGGCAAAAATACCAATCTAAATTGTATGACGAAAATATATTTCTATTTTATCAAGATGTAATGTAGAATTAAGTGTCGAAGCAGGCATTTTATATAGACGGGTCGTGGCATTCAATATGTTCCGACATCGAGCGGAACTCTGGTGCCATACGTTACATTTTTCTGGGCTGGGTTACGCTTAACATCAGGTGCACGTTCTTCGCGTTTCATTACTTCATATTGGCAGGAGAAATAATGGGAGTAAATATGATCACTGACTTGTAAGAGGCACATTAAATCTTAACATCAGGCTGGAAAGGTCTCGTCTGATAAAGTCCACGATACGTCCGTCTCGTGCCCATATCCTAAATGCCGAAAGCTTTCAGCTCGAGCTTAATATTCGTTTGCAATGCCTAGACATTTGCAGCACTGTGGACGAAACAACGCTCAGCTCATGGAAACTATCCGTACTTTGGGTACTAGGTTCTACAAGGCGCACCGCAAGCCTAGAACCCAAAACTCTCTGATCACACTCTGAACCTTATGGAAACAAGACGGAAGATGCGGCTACAGTCTTCTTCTGGCATGTTAGGCTACAGGCACCTAAATAGACAGATTTCCAGGTATGCCTCATGACTTAGCGCATCTTTAATACATGACGTATTAAAGAGGCGATTGAATGGAACCAAGGTTCTAAAGTCTTCACCAGAGATCTGTCTGTTGGGCAAAGCCAGCTAACTAAGTTGAAGACCGATAGTGGGGCCGTCATTTTCGGTAGACCAGAAATTTTGAGTGAGATTGAGAGATTCTATGAACAGCTGTACACATCGTCGTCGGAACCGCTTACTAAGCGTGTGATGACCCAAACAAAAGCAAACCCGGCACAACTCGAAAATATCCGGAAGTCAGTCTGAGTGAGATACGAATGGCTCTCGAAAAAATTAAGAACAGTAAAGCACCTGGTGAGGACGGAATTACAGCAGAGCTTCTGAAAGCGGGTGGAGAACCGATACTTGTAGTCCTTCAGAGGCTCTTTAATTTCGTTCTACAGGATGGTATTACGCCAGAAGCGTGGAGCAGAAATTTGGTGGTGCTGTTCTTCAAAAAAGGTGATAAAAGCCTCTTGAAGAACTACAGACCGATTTCCCTTCTGAGCCGCGTTTATGTCCTGTTCTCGAGTCATCTTGAATGGTCTCGCTTCCAGACTAGACGACTTCCAGCCACCGAACAAGCTGGATTCCAAAGAGCTTTCACCACCACACATTTACGCTGCGACATATTTACAGAAGACCGAGGAGTATAATCTGCCTTTGCTTGGCGTTTGTGGACTATGTGAAAGCCTTTGATTCTGTCGAAATTTCGGCTGTGCTGCAGGCTCTTCAGCGTAGCCAAATTAACAGTTGGTATATCGAGGTGCCGAGGTGTTTGTACAGTAAAACAACGATGCCCGTCCGACTACAATCCAGTAGTAAAAGCTTATCCAATTGCAGAAGGATGTAAGACAGGGTGATGTTATATCCCGAAACTCTTCACCGCTGCATTAGAAGACGCCTTCAAACTTGAATTGGAAAGGACGAGGTATAAGCATCAACGGCGAGTGTATTACCCACCTTAGATTTGCCGACGATATAGTCATCATTGCGGATTCTGGAGGACCTAAATGCTATGCTCAATGACCTCAGTGTCTCTCAACATGTGGGCCTTAGGATGAACATGGACAAGACGAAAGTTATGTCTAACGGTCATGTCATGCCTATGCCGGTGGTTGTTGGGAGTGCTGTGCTCGAAGTTGTTGACGAATATATTTACCTGGGACAAGTAGTCCGATTAGGTAAGTCCAACTCGATGCCGAGGTCCATCGACGAATCCAGCTCATATGGGCAGCGTTCGGAAGCTCGACATATCCTCTCATCCAATATTTCTCAATGCCTGAAGACTAAGGTCTTTGACCAATGTGTGTTGCCAGTGATGACCTTGGCACTGAGACATGGTCCTTCACCACCGGCCGTATGAGAAAGCTCCAAGTTACTCAGCGAGCTATGGTGCGGGCTGTGCTCGGTATTTCTCTGCGTGATAAAGTGCGTAACGCAGCCATCCGCAGAAAACCATGGTAACCGACATAGCCGCAAAATTAGCAAACTGAGGTGGCAATGGGCCGGCCACTTAGCTCGTAGAACCGATAACCGTTGGGAAGAAAGGTTCTCGAGTGGCAGCCCTCCACTGGCCATCGCAGTGTCGGACGACCCCCAACAGATGTAGTGACAACCTGTGCAAATGTGCAGGAGGTCGGTGGATGCAGGTGGCACAGGATCGTACCTCTTGGTGACTTATGAGGGAGGCCTATGTCAGCAGTGGGCTTTGACAGGCTGAAAAGACGATGACGACGACGATGACAAGCCGTTTTCACAGTAGAAATCACAGCAAACATGACCGCGTCATATAAAGGCTTATAAATAAACTTGTTATTGCTATTTTAGATCAAGTATGTCAAAACTTTTAGGACTTGTCTAATTACTTTTCCTAGGTACGTGTTTTTACAACAAGTATTTGATTCTTTTAATGTAGGGCATGTAATGGTGGGTTACTACATTTTTTTTATAATTTTATTTAAATAAGCGACAAGACTAGGTTTACTTAATGGTAAATTACTCACTCTGCCTATAATAATGTGTCGTAAGTCAAAACAAGACCCCACGGCTTCAAAACATAATATAGCGTCATGTTTACCTATTAAACATGCTGTTTACAGCCTTTCATGTCGGAATATATTAAAATTTCGACACAATGACTTTACGGTTTAAACAGGCACTGCTTAGTATATCTCTGTAGCGTTGTAACAAGCACAAAAAATAAGTTTTATCTTGCCTTTATTACGACTAAGACTAAAACGTATTTACTTAGAATATTCGACTATCAAAGTACTGAATATCACGTATTATGAATCATGATGAACACAAAACTCATTTCAGGTCAAACAATATTTTAAACGTCTGCGACACACAGAATCAACTGCTGGTAACTTGCCAAGGCGAACGAATTTATGTTTTACTAAAAAAGAGTAGCTACTAAACGCTTTTATGTGATGGCATCATTTTCATTATGTAAAGGAAAAGCTTTATGGATAAATGTATTTCATTAAAATTAATTAGTTCTTTAAATTTTTGTAACCATCTTCAAAAAACTAAGTTAATCAGACTATTTTACTTAAAATGTTTGCATAACAAACAGTTATATATTGGTTTTTGTTCGTCCATGCTATATCCTGAGACATGAGTTGCTGCATAGGTAGGAAAACGTCAGATATAATTCAATAATAATATTAAAGTAATTAAACGAGATGATATTCGACAAAATTAAAAGTTAGAGTATTACAGTAACCATAAGAAAGAGTAAGATATTGTGTAATTTTTATAAACATATTATGTAACATTAGATACTTTATCAACTTTTGCATAACTTTCATAATTCTAAGTAGTTATTGATAAATATTAGAAAATATGTTTGCGGAATGGCTTTTTTTTTAATTAGTACAATCATATAGGTATGATAGATTTTCAAAGTCTTACTGAATTAAAATTTTATACTAAATATTTTACTACAGTCGTATAAAACTTTTAACTGTTATCACACAGTTTGCGTTATCAAAAGTGAACTCTTAAACATCGTTTGTGGATGAAATAAAAAAACTTAAAGTTGACTTGACAACCTCATAATCGGAACCCCAACCAATCCGAAAATATTTCGTTTATCATTTGAAAGCCCGTTGGTAATTAACCCATTAAACCCGGCGGTCGGGGCTCACTTTGCGTGCACCTCACCTTTTTGTTGGCGCCCGGGGGTCCCCAGAGACCTCGGCTCCAACCCTATTTTGTAAACCGTCAGCGATCTAATCGAGGGTGCCCGGAGGCCGAACCTCGGCTCGGTTGTCCTTTTGATCCGCAACGTTGCAAATTATCGAGGCCCCGGTGGGCCGAACCTCAGCTCATCTTCTTTGGACGTTGATTTTCGGTGGAGTTGTCAGATCTCCATCGGCGCTCCCCGGTTGCGGATGAGCACGCCCCCGATATTCCCTTCCCCGCGCGGACAAAACTGACAGGGTCTCATCTCTCCGTTAAGGGTGGGATGTGGCGAGGCAATTTCCCCGGGTACCGTTGTGGCGGGCCTCAGACCTCGCTCCCTTCCCCTCTTTGTTAAGGAACCCGGGATCGGCCGGTCTCCTCGAGTGCGTCAGGCCTCGCCAGGCGTGATGTTGAAAACAAGGTTGAAAAGAGCAAAGGTATGAATTTGTGTGGGGGTTGGGGCAAGGGCAAAGGCGTGATGAAGAAATCCCCGAGGGGACAGTGTTTCGTTCGTGTTTCCTGGCTTTGCCGCCCGGGCATCTCGCCTGTCGTGGGTGTCGTGGATCCTCCGCGGCCTGCGCGTTGGGGTCCCCTTCATTGGCCGGACCGCGAGACCCTCTAAAAACCGTTGATCGGCGTTGTGGTACGTGGCTCGGGGCTCCCAAAGGCAGCTGGGCCCCACCTCCGGGCCCCCCGGGTTCCCGAGGCGTATTAGGGTTACCGGTGCTGGTCCCTGGCCCGGTGGTTCCCCTCCGTGGGTTTGGTATGGACAACTCAAATCGAACAAAAAAAAGGGCAAAAATAACGACAATTGGTTACGGACCCGAAAACCTTTGGAGGATCAGTCGGGGGGGACCGGTGAGGCCCTTTCGATAGTGAAGGCGGGGTTTTTTTCCTTTCAGGAAGCCACGAGGGGATACTGCTGGCACTCAAAGTGGTCCTCCGGAGGAGGATCGGGCCCGCAAGGTGGTGGGCGGAAGAGGGGGCGTCCTCTCCCCGATGGAGACGAACGTGGGCCTTTCAAAACGCTGCACCCTGGGGATCGCGATCAATGGCGGCCGGGGACCTACCCCGTCTGGTCCTGCTTTGGCAAAAACAAAGGCCCAAAAGGAGAGGCGGGGAAAGGATCGCACGCTCGAAGAAATAGTAGAGGCCGCTCGGAGGGGAAGGCCGTGGGGAGGATCCTTAACGGCGGAGGATCAAAGGGTGCGCTCAAATTTGGCATCATCTGGTTCCCGATCGGCCCTGAAGGGCCCCTCGTGCCCCCAAAGGTGTCCTCCGCCAAAACGTTGTGGATGGATGAGCCCTCCGCAGTCGGAAAATAAGTACTCGGCCGACAAAAACGTTAAAGCAGTGGGGCTCTCGAAGAGTGCGTCCCGGCCTCTTGAAACAGAGAACCGGCAGTTGGGCCGCGGTGAAGGGAGTGTCACCTGGTCTGCCAACGTGTTGGGCAAATACTGCGGCGCCTCATCGTGGACCGGTGGGCCTATTCAGGACCCCGACGACTTCGGACCGCCACTGCCCGGGGGCTCCGTCTCCCGGCCGCCGATAAACGGGGCCCCTACTTTACGGCAGTGGTGAGGCCTCCTGCTGCCCCAACCCCCCTGCCCCCTGTCCCCTGCTGCCCCTGCTGCGCGGGGGTGCGTGACCTCCCAAGCCGGGACCCCCCAAACCTTCCCAGAAGGCCAAAAAAGGGCCCCACCAGCCAGGTGCGACCGGCGCTGGGCCGCAGCAAAAGTCGGCGGCCCCAGGCATTCCACGGATGGGTGGACTCTGGTGTCCGCCTAAACCGTGGCGCTGGTCCTGAGACCAAAAACAGAAAAAGAGGATGCCGACAAAAGCCCCTACCTCTCGGCTGGTAATAAAGCTGGCCGGGCCAGCGGAAAAGGGTCACCTTTCCATCCCCAGGATCGAAAAAAGTGCCTGCGGACAGGGGTTATGGCCTCCGGTTTCCCCCCCGGCACAGGCCAATCCCTCTTCGGGGCCGCCAGCGGAAAAAAACCAATTGGCCCGCCAATTGGTTGGCCCAAAAAACAACTATATCCAGGCCCGGTGCCGGATCTTCGCATCCGGTCTGGATGATTCCCTGGAAAGACGGGATGGGCGGGGGTAAAAAGGCGCGCCCGGTCCCTCCTAAAAAGTCGGAGAAATCCGCCAAGACCCGCCGGGTCTTGGCGGGTTGATGCGCTGCCCTTGGCGGCCCAAAAAATAATTGATGGTGGGCGCCTCCTGATCGGGTGGTGTTCAGTAAGGTGAAACTCTTGCGGCGCGTCGTGCGCTGCTTCCACCTCGAAATCGGGCACGGCGGGCGGTGGCCGCAGGCGTGGGGGCGTGCCCCTCCGTGGGCCAGCTGGGCCCCCAAAGTAGAGGGTTGCCAGGCCGCGCCCGCCTTATCTTGTGCGCGGCGGTTAAAAGCTGGCCCAAGGGGGGTGCGGCCGCGACCCCAAACCGACGGGAGGCGGACGAATAAAAACCCAAAGGTCTGGGCGGAACCGGTGCAACCCAGCGCTTCCTGAGGGGACTCAAATGCCGTCCAAAAGTGCGCGAGCATCCTGCGACAAATCGAACCACCGCCAGGCTCAGGACCCTCTTGCAGGCATGGCGCGTGGTCATTCAAATGGGTAGTGTCGGAACCGTTTCCCCCGCTAACTGGGCCGGGGACCTGTATTTCCCGGCGTGGTCTGTGGGACTCGGGTCCCCTCAACCCGGGGATGTGGAAAGGTCGGCTCGTCGCGCTCTGGGGAAATTGTTGTCTTTTCTCCCCAGATCTCACCGACTTCGAGGTACCCTAGACCATGGGTCCTGATCCCGTTCTTACGGACCCCCTGTGCTGGTCGGGGTCTAAAAATCCCACCGGGGGGTTCTGCGCAGACCACGAGGGAGGACACTGGAGTGGCTCCTGGGGGTCAGGTTCCCGGTCCTAAACAGGGTTCGGTAAACCGTGGACGAGCCAGGGCAGGTCGATCGTTGATGTTCGTTCCTTGGCCCGGCCCCAAACCCGGGCTGGAAGGTGGTGACCCGGCGTCGAGACCCTGTCGGTCTCGTTACATCCGATTCGGGTCTCCCCCCTCTAAATTTTCCCGCCCTGGCCCGTGGGACGACGGCCCCGGTGGCACCTCGGAGCCTGGACCAGGGCTTCGAAGGAGGCGGCAATGGTGCGGTCGTGGGTTTCTCCTACATTGTCGATTGGAGGGCACAATGCTCCGGGACGCAATACGGTGTGTGACGCGTCGATGTCCCAGGCAAACGTCTCCTCCTAAACGCCAGGTTACTGTGGAACCGAAATTGCCGCGATGAGGTGCATCGTGCGCATACACCCGTTGTCGGGGACGACGCGCAGGGACCCGGCCGGGGCCGTGCTCCCCTCTTTCAGCAGCAAAGGATGGCTCTCAAAGTGGGAATAGCCGGGGCGATCGCCGCGGCTGGGGAGGAGTTGTTGGCGCTGGACGGCGATCCGTGGGGCAGCCTACAAAGTGGTGACGAACAGGCTTCGTCCTTGGGCCCCCCACTCACGAGTCTGGCGCGAGGTGGTGCGATTGCCGAGCCTATTCCCACAGCAGGGGCGGCACCTTCGATGGTTCCCAGATGCTGGATGAGGTCGACCCGGTCCGGGCCATAAGTCACCCGGAGGAGGTTCGGTGCAGCCTTCAAAAATGAGGCAAGCATGCCGGTCCCGGATAGCATTCGGGACGCGCGCTGGCGCTGGCCTGAGACGCCCTGGGCCCAGAGTGAGGGCGATGTTTTCTGCCTGTCTGGCTCAAGCCTTAATACCACAGAGGTGGAAGACAGGCAGACTCGTCCTCATCAAAGGAGGGCGTCCTGCGGACTCGCCCTCCGCCTACAGGCCGATCGTGCTGTTGGACGATGTGGGAAAACTCTTTGAGAGAATCGTGGCGGCCCGCATCGTCAGCACCTGGAGCACGTCGGTCCAAATCTGGCGGGTAGGCGGTATGAGCTTCCGCAAGGGCCGAGTCGACCGTCCACGCGGTGCTGCGGTCAGGTCCCTGACGCAGGATGCGGTGTCCCAGGGTGAGGGTGTTTTGGCGGTGTCACTTGACATCGCCAACGCATTCAACACCCTGCCCTGGGCCTGCATAAAGGAGGCGCTCCGATACCACGGGGTGCCTCCCTACCTGCAAAGGGTGATCGGGGCCTACCTGTCGCATCGACGTGTCGAGTTCCCGTGCCGAGATGGGCTCCGGACCATCGAGGTGTCGTGTGGAGTTCCACAGGGGTCGGTGTTGGGACCGCTTCTGTGGAACGTAGGTTTTGATTGGGTGCTACGTGGCGGCAACATCGAGGGTGTCGACGTCACTTGTTACGCGGACGACACCCTCGTCACCGCCCGTGGCACCAATTTTCGCAGGGCTGCGATTCTCGCCACTGCCGGGGTCGCTCAAGTGGTGGGCGCATCGGCGGCTAGGACTGAAGGTGGCGCTCGAAAATCCGGGGCCCTTTCTTTTACGGGCCTCGGAACGCGCCACCTGCGGACGCCCACATTATCGTTTGCGGCGTCCGCGTCGCGTCAAGCCGACGATGAAGTATCTCGGCCTAGTCCTAGACCGCCGATGGAAGTTTTGCGCCCATTTTGAGCGCCTCGCGCCTAGAGTGGCGAGAGCAGCGGCAGCTCTCGGCAGACTGCTCCCCAACACCGGAGGACCCAGCAGCTCCTGTCGCCGCCTGTACGCCGGGGTAGTTAGGTCCATGGTCCTGTACGGGGCACCCGTGTGGGCCGACACCCTCCAAAAGGAGAGTACGGCAATATTGAGAAGAACCCAATTGGTGTTGGCGATCCGGGCCGTACAGCGGTACTGGACCATATCCGGCGAGTCATCGTGCCTGTTGGCTGGCTCATTGCCTGGGACCTGGATGCAGAAATCCTCGCGTCCTCTTTTTCTGGCGCGAGGGCGGGGTCTCAGGGCTTCAGGCCAGCCCGGAAGATAAGGGGCGCAGAGACGAGTGCGCTCCCTTGCAATGCGGAGTGGGAGCTGCGGCTGGAGCACCCCAGCGCCGGCCGTCAAACCATAAAGCCATACGCCCCGTTCTAAAGTGGTGGCTAGAAAGAGGACACGGCTCCTAACATTCCGCGCGACGCAGGTTCTCTCAGGGACACGGCTGTTTCGGGAGGTGCCTGTGCCCGCGTGGCCGTGAGGAAGCCCACAGAGTGCCACCACTGTGGCGTATGTGCCGAAGAGACGGCCCAACACGCTGGAAGAGTGCCCAGCCTGGGTCGAGCAACGCCGAAGCTGCGTAGTGTCGTGGGCCGACCTTTCGCTTCCTGCCTTAGTGCGCAGGATGCTTGAGACGAAAGGTCGTGGGGCGCCGTCCTTGCTTTCTGCGAGGACGTGATGGCCCGGAAGGAGGCCGCGGAAAGGGATAGGAGGCCGTGAGCGCCTGGCTATCCGCAGAAGAAGGCCAGGGCGCCGAAGGTGGCGTACGCGCAACTTCCCTGACACTGAGCCCTGGGCGGCCGGCGAAGGGTGCCCGCCCCAGAAGAGAGGCTCAGAGGGCGCTTGCTGTTTGTTCCGGCACGGCGCCTAAAGCGACGTTCGGTGTCCCAACACACCCGGAGAAAAAGGCCGAGAGGGCCACGTCGCGCCAGGGTCGCCGATGACTGTAATCAGTGCCCGCGGCCCCGGCTAAAAGCGACAGGAGAAAGGAACAACCGTTGGTTTTAGTGGGTATACCGGCCGCTCCATCTTGGTCCGGGGACCCATATCCCTGCTGCCCCCTCACTCTGGCGGCGGGGAATCCGAAAGCTGGATTTTTCCAACGGCAAAAAAAAAAAAAAGGACACGTTGATTTTAGCTAAAAACCGCTCTATCTAATGGGTAAGAATCGGCCTGGTACGTGCCGATATCTAACGTACGGAGTGTGTGTTTGCCCTCGACGGCGAGGGCAAAAAGTGTTGCGAATGTACGATTTAACACGCGCTTGCACGATCGTTATATCGTCGTCCGGATCTGTTAGAATATGGCGCGGTCGCCTATATCGGGCGTGTTTCCTATGCTTAGGATGAATTAGTTTGCGTGGTACGTAAGCGGCGGCGCTAGGTACCAGTTCATTTGGATGTTGCGAAGCCGAGTCGAAAAATCGGATAGATGTTTGTTTCAATAATTGATGTATGGAGGGCAATTCCAGGTCCACATGCAGGTCAAGGTTGCGCACGCACCGAGTGCACACCCGTGGCCCTGCGTATGTTTGCAGAGGGCTTGGGTTTGTGGATATTGGAAGGAGATGCATGAGCAAACACCGGACTGGCGTAAGTCATGATAGGTCTGATAACTGTTTTGTGAGCAACACCTTGTTACGCAGAGACAGCTTGCTCTTGGGATTTATTAGGGAACAGGCGACCTAGGACGTAGGCCGCTCTGTTTTGACCTGCTTGATGTGCGGCCGAGCTGAGTGTTTGTCGAGGTTACCCGGGTGTTGACTGTTTACCCATGGAATTGGGTGGTCTGGAGTCGGATCATGGGTGGGATCGTCGGCATTCTGTGTGTAACAAGACTGCCGCGCTTTTGGATGAGTTTATTTCGATTCTCCAACGTCGAAACCAGTCACCGAAGCGCCTGGCTGAGATTTGGAGACGTCGTTGGATGACAAAAGGACATATGCTGGATGAAAAAATGCATGTGTCGTCTGCGAACAAGGCGTGCTTACTTTATAGTTACGAGGATATCGTTGGTGTAGAGAGGTGAATAGGACGGGGCCTAATACGGAGCCTTGTGGAACTCCGGCTAGTAGCGAGGTGTGGTTGGGATTTCGTTCCTCGACGCGGTATCTGAACGTTCGCTTCGAGAAAGTCTCGTATGATGGTCGAGACGGTCGCACGCCAGCTTATATAACGTATATAAGCCCGTCGTGCCGTACTATCGAACACCTTCGCCACGTCAGGAAAAGCGCTCCAGTGCGTTGGCTCCGTAACATGCGGGATTTGATGTGCTCCGTGATGCGGTGCACCTGATGTGTGCAGGAATGTTTGGCCCGAAGCCGAATTGGACTGGATTGGGAAGCCCATTAGCCTGCATAAAGTCTTGTGGCGGGTCAAAACTAATCGTTCGTAGATTTTCCGCAAACCTTTAAGCGAGGCTAATGGGGCGATAGGAGGTTGGTTGGTTGGAGGTTTTCCGGTTTGAGGAAGCCTATAACTAGCATCCTTCCAAGTGTTTGGAAAATACTCTTGGAAAGAGCTGCGTTATAGATTAGGACTAGGAGGTTGATAAGGTGAGTCGGAAGAATCTTTATGACGCGTTTGTATATCCATCGGTGCCCAGGAGCTTCCCGTGGTCTTGAGTCAGTGGTCAGCTTTTTGATTATCGATTCGACTTCGCTTTCCGTTACGGGTGTAGTACGTCGCGTGAGGGTAGGTGTGTCAACCGGTCAACCTCGCTCTCACCTTGCGGAGATGAGCAGCTCCGGTTGTGAGCTGGGCGAGCGATGAGCCTCGGGCTTCGGCCAGACATTTGGCTTTTCTCATCGAAACGCTGTGGGCTTGTCGGGTTGGATGAGTGGCGGCATGGTAGATGGCTGCCGCCGCCTTTAAAGCTTTGAGGAATGCGCCAAGAAGGCCCATGGGAGGGATGTAGGTTGCTCAGATCGTTATCCACCGATCGTTCCTGAATTCAGCTATGCGCATCTTGGACTGATGTTCAAGGTCGCGTAGCTGCCTTCGATCCCTCGGTTGGATACCAATCGTGGGCGCGAATCGCGGCTCTCTTGCGTCGCAAGGTCCTTGATGTCGTTTGCAAGCCCCAGCGGTTTTCCTCCACCGGGACTTTGCCTCGAGGAGCCTCGACGACACTTTGGACATGACTTGTGAATGCATGAGCGGCGAGATTCACGTCGTGAGGCGTGTTAAGAAGGATTTGGGATGGGTATCTAAATAGGGTGAGCTAGTAGAGTCTAGCTGTGACTTTAGCTATGCCAGTCGACTTTAGTTTTAAGAACTATGTTTGGGTGGTTTGAGGTCTAGCTTTAAGAGCGGGACGGTGATCCGATGTTAGGTCGTCGATGTCCTCTATGCTTCTAAAGCGAGATTGAAGTTTTTGAGTTGCAATATCAAGCACATCCGGTCGTTGCCCATACGTGTGGGGAGAGTGTTGCATCAACGGGCAACACACTGAAGTTAAGTTTATCCTGACAATTCGTCTAATGCTAGACCCCGCGAGTTTGTAGTGTATGAGTTCCATCGGAGTGTGCTTGCTATTGAAATCGCCGGCGAGGATGACGGCGTCTCTAAGGATAAAGCGTCTCGAAGTCGGATTGCTATGATGCATGAGTGTCTCTGCATGGTAAATATACCAAAGCTATTTAATCGGCGCGTGACCTGTCATGGCTAACCTACAGACCGAGGTTTCTAAATGCTTTAGATTCGACGGCGTGTCGATTTCTACCGCAGTGCAGTGACTTTTTATAATAAATGATGCCGCCGTGTGAGCGCCGGTCCTGTCATTTCTTATGATTTATAATTAGCTATTTTCGGATCTCCTCTTCGGGCTTTAGGAATGTCTCCTGCACCAGCAGAATGTCAACGTCGTTTTCGCGAAGGAATTCTGTTACTTCGGTCTTTTGTTTCATGAGACCGTTTGCGTTAAAAAGACTAAATTAAACGCACGTGCGACTTTACTGACCAGGGCTGTTGTTTACAAAGAGTTGAGTGTTAGCCATTTAGTTCCCACGAATAAGTTCTATCAGAAGTTTCTGTACTTGCCGGAGTACAGCTAAGCGGGCGGTGAAATTGCCAGCGGTGGCATCTAGATCGGCGGTGAGCCTATCGACTTCTGCGAAGTCTACTGTGTTAACCAACACGTCAGTGTTGGTCCCGAATGCTGCCATTGCTGGCTAAGCGCTGCAGGGGGCGCTTCAAATGGGCGCTTGTTGGTGCGGTGCGGTGCGGCGCCTACCCGGCCTCGGCGCGAGTTTGTGGGGCCGGTTGTTGCCACGCTGGCATGGGGGCGCTACGCGGGCGCTGGGTGTTGCCACGCCGGAGCAGGCCGGAGGGGCGGGAGAGGTGAGGATGGTACCGGTGGGCGCTCAGGGATGGTGTATGGTGGAGGGTCTCCGCGTGGGCCTTGGGCACCCTAGGTATTGGCCGTGTGGCCAGGACTTTGGCAGTTGACGCATGCCGGCAGTTCAAATGTGGCTAGGACTTCTCGGTCCCGAGGTCGAGGGCAGTCTGGGGTGCCATGGTCCCCGAGGCACTTGACGCAACAGGTCGTGCGTGGCAATGCGGGCCGTGTGTCGAGATAGCTGGCAGTTGTGGCACTGCCAGGAGGCCGTTTGATGCGGCGCGTTAAAGAAATGCGACCAATGTCGCAAAGTGTGTTTCAAATCATAGATCTTTTGCCCTCTGTAGAGCGTTCAAGCGTCAGAAGGACGACGTTATATGGCTTCTTTGTCCGGATGGAACAGCCTTTGTGCAGAATAAATGGAGATATTCTCCGACTTGATAAAGTCGAAGATCTCTTTGGTCAGTAATTCCTTCGAGCAGCTCGCTGACCACTGTCCGAAGGACGCCTCTTCAGGGGCGCAGATGTATGATATAATGTTGCTTCTCGAGCAAATATTTTGTTAGGTCTCAGTGCACTTCACCGTCTCTGATAATTTTAATTCCGCTTAGGAATCATTAGCTATGAATTTTACTCTATTAGAGAGAGCAGACCGTAGTTCGGCCCACTTCTCCGCTTTGATCTAATATAGATCGGTGGCGGTTTTGTTTCTAAAGTGAGACGGGTATTTGCTGTAGGGCAGCGGCGTGGGTTGCTGAGAAGCAGCCAAAGTTAGAGGCCGTGATGCGGTCGGCTGTGAAGCAGCGGTTGGTGGTTGCCGTGAGGCGGCAGGGTAGGATCTACTGGCACTGGGGGCCGATAATTCGGCTGCCGATGATTTCGCGCCTTGACCAGGTGGGTCCGGGTCGGCGATGACGCCGGTGAAGACCTATTCTTGCGCTTTTCTTGCGCGACTGGATCGGTAAAGCCTCCTGCGTCCTAGGCTCCTCCAGGCTCCCTGGCATCTGGTCTGCCTCGACCTCGACCTCCATTTCGAGTCGGATGTGGATTGGGTGGATTCAGAGGGAGGGTTTCGGGACTCCTCCTGACGTGGCCCTAGCTGCGCGCGCGATTTTGCCCTTCTTGGGCTTGAATGACGATGATGATGAGGACAGATCTGATTCACCGTTGGCATTTACTGCCATGCGGATGGCTTCTCTAATCCTTCCAGCGTCTTATCTTTGAGGTCCTCAATGTTGAGGCCTATGCCCTCTGGGGCTTCTTGCATTAAGTACAACATCGTTAAGCGATGTTGCCAAATCTATGATGTAATCGAATGTTTACGCGTCAAGCACCCCCGGTGAAAGCCGGGGTTGTGTCTACCCTCCCCGCCTCAGTGAGCAGGGAGGTGTAAACCTAACGTTAGAAATGAAATCTAGCGCTTTAGGAGTGCTAAGGGTGTATACCCTAAGTAGCTACCTAATGCAGCAAACTCTCGTTTAATGAAAAAAAAAAATACCACGTGGGTGGTGTGCGTGTGATTTAAAATTAACTACGTTCGCGGTGAAACGTGCAGATGATAATTTAGTTGAGGTAGACTAATATATAATGGTTCCTGCATCTCCACAGAAGGACAGAGGACGCTGTAAAGACAGAAAAAGAGAGAAAAGACAGAAATCAGAACGACTCACCGGACGCTACAGCTTTCTACGCCAGGGCGTAGCCGTGAGCGTGTCGACACTATTACACCGGCACACACTAACACTGAGCACAGTCACTGCGGTTTTGACGGCGACACGCATCTTCTTTCTTCTGCCCTTGGGCGTCGGGGAGGCGTGGCCGGTGGGCCAAGCGGAAAGCGCAGGTAGCAGAGCCGTTCGAGCGGGCTGGTCCGGTCGACCCGAGAGCTAGATGCGCACTGATTTTGATTAGTATTTTGTAAAGTATTTTGAAAGGTATTTACGTACTTCACGGATAATCACCACCTAGAGAGTGCCCCAATTGGACGTACTTGCATGCCTATATCTCAAGGACATTTGTAGTGATCGCTGTGTCAGTGGAGACAGTTCTAGAGGAAGAAAATTTTCTTTGTCAATTTCTATTTTCATAATATATTACAGTTATTTTATGGAGAAATAAATGTTATCCCATCATGTTTAACAGTTAGCTAAAATGGTTAATAAGTAGGTATCTCATATTATTTAATAATTTTGCAAACGAGCACCAACATTTGAAAAGAAAATAAAAATTGCAGAGGAACTAAGGTGAATTTTCTGATTGAAAATGGTCTTAGCACCGCAGACATCCGCAATGCAGGAGTAACAACAACGCGCGCCGCCCTGCCAACACGCCAAGTTTTTCTAAATGTCTTACTAAATTGTGTGTATTTTTCGCTCACTCATAATGGTTTTGTGTGTCAGGTTCCGCATATTGTGAAAATAATTACTATGACGTGTACTCATTATTTACTGTCTGGTCAGTTTAATTTTCGGCCCTTGCTAAAAAATCGAAAAACGTCATTGCGCAAGGCCCATTCCTTTGCCTTTAATATGCAAAAGTTGTTGCGAAAAAGATGGCCACGAAGTTGTCGCTAAGAAATTAATTAAAAACTGATACGATGAAATTTAGCATGAGACTGCCCATTGCACACGCGCGATTCCATGTCACCAATTCAGAAAAGTACCATGACATGGTATGTCTAACAAGTTAAAGTTGAGTGTATGACATATATATCCTGGTTGCATAGATAAATAACACTGCCTAAACATACATTTTTTCTTGTACATTTAGCTATGTCAAACGTTTTTCTAGTATGAAATGGATACCATATTTATAATAATAATTGAAATATAATAAGTGATTTAAATACTTTTAAAAATATAAATTAGTTACAAAATAAAATTTTAACAATGTTAAATACTGTGATTTTAATAAAAGACTCTAAAATCTCACCGGTTCATGCCAATTAGTATGATAAAATTTCTAAAGGAAACGTATACGAAAATTTTAAGTTGTATTACGAGATAATATTTTCCCTGCAGAGGAATGGATGCAGGAAATGTGTAGCCAATAAAGGAGATATCATGTGCCGCGGAGCATTTAACAAACTAGATTTTTATGATTAACGCTTTGCTCAATCATGCTCGTTGTTTATTTAATGTGTAACGCAAAGCGAAACAAATCGAAGTAAAACGTAATAAGCCTCGTTAACGGGCTCCACTGAAAATCAACGATGCAACCATTAATTGCATTTATACTGCGTTCCTGTTGCCCGGGCGGATAAACACGAGTATAAATGTACTTTCATATATTTGTCCATTACCACGTCGTTTTTGTTGCTAGCAAAGGGCAGAAATTGTTTAGAACTGTATTTTTTTGAGTCTTGTTTACTGCTATTCAAGATTTTGTGTATTTTAATGTATGTGGCCTTTTTATTCATCATTCATTTTAATGCCCTTTTGTGTCTTTTGTCGAAAGAAAGTTGAGGTGTAAAATGAGAATTCATACTTATAGGTCTATGTCTCACTTCTAAAAACATATATGATGACGAAATAAAAGTGTATCCCTTGTTTTGTTTTACATAGGGTTTACGTTAATATTTTTAAATGGGTGTTTGCTTAACAAAGGCAGCACAAAGTTGATTATATTGTTTCATGAAAGCACTAAAATTTATTTTCTGGTAATAAACGGTTAACAGTTTAAAACCGATTGATTACGCTTGTAAGTGATGATCTGACCCACAAATATTGCCGTAGCAACAGGTATTACAATATACAAAAATGTTATACAATTTTTTGTTATTTCAATCTTTCTAATGTTAAATATTGAGGATGGAAAAGTAGAGTCAATATACATACACATAATAATTATTTTCTTTGAGGCGTTCTAAAACCGCTAAATACTTCTAACAAAACATCAGCATCAAAGAAGCCGGTCAAAGCAAATAAGATAAATGGTCCCGGAAAGCCGACTTCTTCTCAAATCAAGGGAGATGTTCAGAGATTTGGACATTATGTTTTATATTTTGTTACTCATTTCTCCGCTGCATAAAACTCTGATTTTAATTTCTTTTTAACTGGTAATTTAGGTTATTTATTAATAATTTTTGACAATTGTGTTAAAATATTTAAGAAATTAAAAAATTACAACTATAAAATCACAACCTTATTTACTTAACCTTGGAAAGCAAGGGGCTCAATTTCATGAGATAATTGGCCTTAGAGTTTAGCCGCAGGCTTGCAGATTACAAGCATTCCTATTAACAATTGAGGTATACAATAATCCACAACCTTAAGCGTATATACGTTTTACCAAATAACCTTAAGCCATAAGCATATTAATAATTATTTCTTTATTTACACCCCGATTATAATATATATCAAATTCCAAAAATTTTCGGATTTTCACCGGCTTTATCAGTTTTATTTAAAATATATCAATTTTTAAATAAGAAACTGACTGATGATATCAGCTATAGAGATACAGACACTTTACCAACTTTGTCTGCCGTGATCATGGACTCTGAAAAGAATCGAAACTTCGGGGAGTAAATATATTTAAGTAACGCAGAAAATCCAAATAAGTTAGTGGATTTGATAAATATTAATGGCAAAATAAATAATTAATCAGGCATATTCAAAAGCTATATAGATGAGACGGTGATAGTTTAGACGAAGTTATTTTGTAAAAATGTTACATTTTTTTGTTTTCATAAAACATATCATACATAACATTTGATTTAAATTATTGCGCTGGTATCTTTTGACCGTCTGAATGCTTTGGATCTTTCAGATGATATCCTCAGAGCTTTAAAGGCTGGCGAAATCATGAGCTGTTTCGTTACAGGTCATTTACCATCTGTTTACTCAAATTAGTCATGCTTTTAGGTACAGGTGGTCATATTCAGTTTGTTATATTTCACTCGTTTTTAAATCTTCAACTTATGCTAGCATAATGTATAAAATTCAATAAATGACAGTAAAAAGAAAATATTAACAAACATTCATATAATGCAGTTATAGAACACAGGATTCTTTAATTTTCTTACATTTCTATATAAATTCCTTGATAACTATATCATCGCCAAATTATTTGCATCTTAAATTGTTAAATTATTAAATTAATCCTTAAATTATTTAAATTATTTATCGCCATAAAATAAACATGTTACCTCATCTAAAATCCATTTTAGGAAGATGTATTTCATGCTACATCAGATATTATTGTTATTTGTTTTAGCAGGATGTCGGAATCGATTAAGCTGGGTTGAAGCTAACTGACGACGAGCAGGTATTTCGCCAGCACCATGTTTATTTACAACATTTTATGATTTTTTTGAAGTAAATACTAAGCGGCATGCTATATTGACCCAAGGCGTGTATGTATATACTTATAATATATATTTGCTAATATATATATATTTAACTATAAATACTGCTGAAGTGATTTTAATAAAGCACCTCCTGCTTCAAATCCTTGATTAAGGGTTAGTTTCTAAAATATGACATTTGGACAAATAATTTACATTCACCAATTTCTCTTTCAGTTGGCGTTGATGTCGAATAGATTTGGAAACGTGTTCGTTCGCCCTTTCCGATTACACGATCTCACTGATTCGATTAACCCTGAGAATCCTTTGTTGACGCCATAAAAGTTACTATTGATTTAAGCAGCGTATTCTGAGAAAGCTCACACACAAGAAATAGTATTTTACCGTTGAATTCAAAAGAGCCAACCATTTGGTTTTGTATTATGTACTAAAACCTAAAAAGAGGCTAATCTAATGAGTACAGTAACTAAGGGGTTGTTAATAGTAATTGATTGAGATTCAATCCAAATTCAATTCAATATTCATCGGTAGTGGCCAGGTTGGTATATAATTTGTTTAATTCAATAATATGTGTTAAGGCAGCATTTGAAAATAATGCGAAAGGTGTACAGTAACCTTTCAAACAATAAGCTGCTACATGTCTTAAATTGTCCTGAACTTTCATTTGTATTGTATTTATTATTTTAAAATTAAGTAGAGAAAGTCTTCAGCTGGGTCATTACAGTAAAACGAGCAATACCCGACATAAACATGTTCGGGAACTATTTTTAAAATAAGACCCAATAAGACTCGATAGATTTATCTGATAAATTGTGTATATTATACAGTGATTTTCACATTGCAGACATATAAAATAATTAATTAGTAAAAAGAAAAACACCTATTAGCTGACGATAGTGCAAGATATAAATAACTTATTATTTTTTCTTTCGATTTTTCAAAACAGCTTCGTGGTTTACCACCTTATTCCTAATATTTAAAACTGAACTATGCAATTGTATTTTTCTTTAATTCATCAAACCAGTATACATTCATTCATACTTTCTAATTTATAATAGCTTATCACAGCTAACGTGTACTACTTATAAGTAGTACGTTAATAATCTTTATTCTATTTTTTATTAAATGTGAGCAAATATTATTAATATGGTATTTTTATATACTAAGACTTTATCTTCATGTTTCGTATGGCTTTTTGTAACAAGGTGTGGTATTATTAGTGTTATCAATAATTATTAGTATCAATCCTTGGGAGGCACAATGAGAAACAGCCAGAATAAAGTCTCTCTTATGTACCAATAGAAATTTGATATAGTATTTTGATAATTTATTTTGTATCTTTTTGTATTAAGGATTCTAAATTGAAATTCATGACTCCAGTTACTAAAAATCGAATGTGGGTAATATATAAAAGGCTTTACAAAAACTAACTTCAAAAAGCAGCTTACTTCGAGTTGCCTCACTATTTTGGAAAGTCGAAATCGTTCAAATCAGCACGTTTATTGCGTGAATAGTACTTGGTTGTAAACAGACATTAGGAATTCGTAAACCATGTTATAAATACTGAAACAGTTAATCACAATTGAAAGCAGATATTTCCCAACTATTTTCATTTTAAAAGTATTATTGTTTACCCAAAATTTTAAAACGTACTATTATTTTTTTATTGTAACATTACCAAATCAGATTTTGATGTCTGTAGTATGTTATATGAATAACATTTCCAATATAAACGATAGAAATTATTGGCGACCTGCTTTTATAAAATAACAGGTATCAATGTTAAAAAGCTTTTTGGTTGACCAGATAAAACTTTTCGACGAAGATTTAGCAAGCCCTGCTCTGCCAGCTTCCACCGCAAATTGAAAGTGATCGGTGCCAGTGAAACTACAGGATAATTGGATAAGCTGATTAAATGATGAGCTCTATTGACTTTTAGACACAGCATTGTCACAATTCGAAACGTTTACATTTAAAAGGCAGCCTGTTGTGGACATAAATATTCCCGGTGGGCCAGTAAAGATCCTATTTTATGAGTTATTTATAAATTTAATTCAAATGAACATTTTCACCCTTGGCAGAATATTTTATTGTTTTACGTTTAATAATCACGAATTAGAAGACACTACATACAATAGAAGCAAAATTTATACGACAAATTAATTAGTAGTAAAACATTACCAATTTGTATTTTATTTACTATAATATTTTTATTAATTTTTTAATCAAAGTTAATTATTTTCATTTGTACAATGTGTTGTGAATTTACGAATCACAAAAAGCAATCTATCTTTATATAAAGGAACATTGAGCATGAAAGCTCGCATCAATACAGTTTTGTGTCAGCCAATGGGCTGGTCTCCGGAATTACTAATACTCCCTTTAATTACAAACCTATGCAACAATGCAAAATAAAATATTCACCTCCTTTACCTTTAGAGTATTAGAACCGATTTTTAAACTACGTCGTCACACTTTTATCGCCATTTTTACTGTGAGATGGTGTATTGGAAGAAATTTTATCTGAGACATTTGCAGAAATAAGTTCCTACATTTATATTGCTAGTAAATTTAAATCCTTATTTCCCGTTCGCTTTAAAATTTCCCCTTTAACTTAACAGCAGTTCACATGTTGTCTCTCTCAGTTTAAGTAAGCAGATTTAAATCTATAAAAGATTACAAAGAATACTTTAACTAACATTCATCTCCTACTAGATATGTCCATAAATTATTTAAATTTAAAAAGAAAAGTAATCAATATCGAATACTAATCAATGTATCACCTTATAAGAATCAACATTTTAATTAACGTCTTGTTATAAAGCCAATTCTCTGGTATTACATTATTTAGCATTTTATGACAGATTACAAGATTTATTTTAATTGGTGGAAATCTAAAAAGATCAAGTAAAACTTGCTTGATTGATGTCATATTCGTTCTCTGAAACATCTATTAACGTTACCGTTTTTGCTGATGTTTTTGACTCTAGTAACCATGTTATTCCTAATTTTCAATAGAGCTGCCTCAAAACCTATCTGTGGATTTAGTGTTATTTTATTTTTGGGTCCACTCGAGATTTGGCAAAGGTGGAATTATCAGAAATATGCCAGACACAACACTAATTTTTTAAATAAGATAATCCTTGCAAAACCAATAAAAATATCCTCATTACGAACGTACTCGTACATTTAGATTCGTACGATTCATTTGCAATCTAAACTCGACGTAATATCGTTAAAATATTGCGTTCCGCTGCACACGATACACAAGCGTAGCTGTTAACAATTCAACAAAAATAAGATATACCATCATTAGTAACATAACTATATTTGGTTAAATAAAGGTGAAAAGCTGATAATAAAAACAACTGTATTTCATACTTTTATAGGAATTTTACTCAGATTTGAAGATTCATGTTTAAAAATTTTATTTTTAAATAATATTTATGTAAAGTAACATGTGTCTGCTTGCAGTGATAATTACCATAATATATAGATCTTAGTATGCTCAAGTACCCTGTGCAATGTAATTACTGTCTGCCCTGGATTTTTAGTATTATTTTACATATTTACATTTCATTAAAATTTATATATTTGAAGAATTTGAGATAAAACTTAAATACATTTTTCTAATAATTAATAATATAACTCTACTCTTTTTTAACAACCTAGCGTAAAATTAGCTAACTATTATTTTTCAAGAATATTACGTAAAGCAGTTGTATAACCATAACGATAATGTTCAAAATATACGTCAGTAATACTTTTCTACCATTTCGTTGTAAATAAAAGTTCAGTTTACCAAATGTGAAATTATTACAAAAATATTTTTATTATTGTTGTTTCAAAATCCACGTTTACCACTAAATGTTTTACGTTTCGTTTACGTGAAAAAGGTTTCCTTTAACTTAGTAAGACGGTCACGTAGTGTGTCCAGTTCAGTGAGCAGTTTTTATACTTTAAGCTTTTACGGATATTATATACTTATCTTGAGATTTTCTCCTAGCGTAATCCCTATGTTTATCAGTTTAATAAAATAGAACATAATTTTTATAATTTAATTTTCTTGATTATTTCTAATTTATTGTATGTAAGAAGAAAATTTAAATGCGCGCAAAGAGGATTCATAATAATCATGTTTATTTCTTGCTAAATTAGATGTCACTTTTCCGGGCAGCACATTTAGGTTGTTTAACATAACCAAGTTTATGATCTTCACCTACGGTGCAGAGACTTGGATTAAAAAGAAAACCGATAGATTTTGTATTGACTCTCATTTCAAATGTGGTGCTGGAGGAAGTATAACCTACGCGTACCTTGGACAGCCCACCACCTGAATCCATCCTTCAAGACATTGGGAGGTCACTATTAGACTGTCAACAATTTGTCTAGTAGAACCATCCTTGAATTTTTCATTTCATTAAAATAGGAAGGACAGCGACTTCTTAGAGACTCACCTGATTACGGATAAAATACAAAATGCGATTAAGAGAGAAAGATCACTATACGTTTGATTTGAGCAGATCAGAACCGCAACTTGGCATTGGAACAGGAGTTTCAAAGGAATTTCACATTACCACACACCGCGATAGTGGGTGCTATCATCCCACAAGACAACTCACTAGAGTCGACTATCAGCAATGAGGGCCTGACACAGGAGGAGGAGGAACATAACCAAATTCATCATCATCAGCCTGTGATAGTTCACTGCTGGACATAGGCCTCACTTATACACCCACGGACCTTAGGACACCCCTGTCAGGGTGCGTTGACCTAATGCGGGTTGGTGCGTGGACCGACTTTTTACATGCCCATCCGACGCATATATGGTTATTTTTCAGACGGTTGGGTGATCGGCCCCACAATTGCCTAAACCAACCAAAACAACAATGCAAATTTTTGATTCGAACCGACCTCGGTTTCCTAAAGCACACGCTCATACCGCACTGGGCTACGAAAGCGGTTACGAAGAAAGTGAAAAGGCGGTTATGATTACGACATTATAATTATATTAGCGTGGCTAAACTCTCAATCTAAACACGGTCATGTTATCTCCTGTCCAATATGTAAAAATAAAAAAGCAAACCAATGATGTTAAATTATGGTAATGTTGAAATTTTAAGGTTCTGGTAGCCATAAAATAGGCCTAAAGCACCCACACGAACCGAGGCTGTGTTCAACTTTCATTTCGTCTTATCGCGTTCATGTTTATCACCTCAAGATATTATAAAGTGAAGTAACAGAAGTTTTAGGCTGCCCGAAAAATGCTTCAAATGTTTTGTCCCGCCTCTGTGCATTAAGATTATTTCAGTTAAAATATTTGTAAAGAATTTGACCCAAACGCTTCGACCCCTCAAAACTACCTACTACACAATGAGATCACATGTTGTTTTGGGGAGCAACAGGGACGAGCCGTTGACTACAGCCTTGCCCACGATCTTCTCGTCTCATCAAAACTTTGGTGCTGAACCAAGACTTACTATCTCGTAAGCGCCTTTTAATTTCGACCTTCATTTACATGGATAATCATCCCATTTATATTTACTATTTGGTTTGGCTTTACCCATTTCTCTATGCAATATAATTGGTTCACCTTGGAGCAAAGCTATTACTCGCAGTTAGAAAACTCAAGAGCAAGTTTTTTATATGTTTAGATAAAATATCATCTGAATAAAAAATATGATAAAACATAATAACATAATAAATTGGATAGTATTAAACTTCCGCTAATAATAAAAGTAGAAGTTACAAGTGCAGATTATCGTATTATAGCCCATTAACACGGTAATCGGTACAATATTATAAATTACTAAACCTCACGTTATTAAACAATGCCAAAGCACAATAAACTTTTCAGTTATGTTACCCACATGATCGAATTTTAAAACAAACTAATAGTAATCTACTGGGTCTTTTATTTTAGTATACAACTGTAAGCAGTGACAAACCACTGTAATTTATTTTACATTTCACCAAAAAAATTTTTATAAAGAAGTAGACTATTAAAACATAAAAAGACAATGTAACGTTGTTGAACTTTAAACGTGATTCTACTGTCACACGCTTTTCTCTTACCAGAAACCTTTTCAATAAAAATGTGGTCATATTCCTTTATACAAATACAAAATATGGTTTTGCAACGTGCAAAATTAATGTACCCTGCTCAACAAGTTTATGGACAATGTTCATCCTTTATATTCTCCTAAGAAAACTGCTGTTCCACTTTCAACGTATTGTCTGACCTCTGTCCATATATTTTAATTACACTGGTGCCTTCTATAAAGGTGACTTCACTTAACTTACCAAATATTACCTTCCTTTGCATCTAAATTTCATCAGGCTTTTCACATAATCATTTCATTTAAAGATTAGTAATTAATTAATATTGCAGCTCACAGGTACTAAGTTTCTTTTTGCTTAAAGACTAGAGTAAAAAATTAAACATAGAAAGAGAAAAAGAAAAATTTTCATTACAATGTCTGTTATTAAAACCTCGTGGCTATAATTAAAATAGATTTAGAAAAAAAAAAAATTATTATAAAGTTTTTTTCGGATCATATTCTTTTCAGTAACCACCGCCTATCTTCTTTTTAACTAAGTCTTAATATAAATAAATGACTAGCAATCAGATGTTTTCAAAGTGACTATGTTCACAATATTTCTCATTCGATTCGCGGAAATTAAATCTGGACGCTAAATAATAGCTTTTAGCTTTTAGAAAAAGTCTCTAATCGTATGACCGCTCATTACATTCGGCCTAAAGCTAAATATTCCTCCTAAATTATACTAACATTCTTCGTTCACCCTTCGTTCTCAATAATTTTGGTCTGAATTTTGCAAATATATATAGTATATATGTGTACAAGCATAAATTTTACAAACAGCTTTTAGTCTAAAAGAATGCTTTTCGTTGTACAGATTTACTATTTTCATATATCATAAACAAGTTATCTCGACAAGATTTGTATTGGACGCGGTGGTTAGATACCTCAGACTGACCTGTTTAGAAACACAATAAATCAGGAACTACAAAATAGTTAACTAACCTTTAGTTGTATATATTTACTCTTTATATACAAAAAAGATAAAATGATTGATAAGTTTTGGCCCTGTAATTTTTTTGTCATCACCGAGTTTTAAGATGATCAGAAATAGGTTTTATTGGCCTGCAGTAATATGTTGCTGCTAGCACATTTTGTACTTTGATGGTTAGTCATATGCATAGACATGATTAATATTCTTCTTTCTTCTTTTTAAATGTAATGGTTCCACCGAGGATGACTCGATGAGTTCTGGTATGATTAATGTTTTTTATAATTGTATTTGCAATAATGCTGAAATATAATTCGAATCAGTGTAATTAAAAAACTAAACATGGTTTTAATGGTAATATAATTTTCAGTTGGAAATTTTGATGTTCTCTGATCACAAGGTATTTCACTTTCAGTTTGATTTTCTCAATCAATCAGAAAGATTCTATATGTCACTAAACAGCACCACTCCCTAAAAATCTTGTCCCACTTTCATGAAAATTTGAGCTTGTAATTAATTCACATTAAATTCGCTTGCCGATAGTGCAGTTCAATTATACCATAAATCATCACAAAGTTGTATTCAAGATGGAAGCACCGCTCAAATTTTACTGTATTCTTACTGAAAATGTAGTAGGGATACATATAATTATACCTCATGGTTTTCGCAATAAACGGCGCAACACGAACATAAACGCTCACTTGACGTACCACAAAATCTACTATTGTTCCACATTTACTACCCACATTCCTATGGCTATTATTTAGGTTTTTTACTGCAAATTGTACCCATTATTTTTGCTTGTTTTGTTCCTACTGCAGCTTTTATATTGCAATTATATATAGTATTGTAACGACGTAAGAGTAAACCTTATTTTTAATCTCTTGGGAGATGTGGAAACATTTAAAGCCTGAGAGGTGAATGAAACTCCAGTGCTGTACAAGACAGGAGTCGCACGTTAAGTAGTGTTGCTTAGCGTTCGTATTAATATTTTTTGACAGGTCTCGTGCTCTGTGGAATAAATCTATAAGAACATACCGGATGTTGGGGGCCCGTTGCCACAGGTGCGTCTCCTGGTGACAACTGCACTAAGGGCCCCAAATGGGGGCCTCGGCCAGGCCGTCACTTTCTGGTTCCATTGGCTGCTGAATCGAGGGCTGCCCAGGTGGGCCCGACGTCTCAGCTCGATTCAGACAGCTTTCTTAAAGATAATTTAATACCTAGAGGCTCTATCTAAACTTTGCACTACACCACTTCTGGGGCAACGGCAGAGGCTGGAGGAAAAAGTGGCGCAAAAACTCCGCTTAACCTGCCAGTTGGTAGTACTGCAGGCTGCTATGACTGCATGGCGGTGGCTTTGAGGCGGGCAGCAGGCCGCCTGTGCACTCAAGTCAGCGCCCATGTTGGCTGTTGCCACGCGGGGTTGAATTCTACAAGCAGGAAGAGGAGGGGCAGGAAGGCGGATTGGGTAGGCTTGGTCGCCAGGAAGGTTTCCCTGGGGTTTTGAGATTTCTCCAGCCGACGGCCGAGCGGCGAGTAGTTGACCAGCCGTGTGGCAGAGGTTGCTGCAGTTATTTTTGCAAAGAACTCGATAGTACTTAAAGTTTCTTTTCTCCTCTTGGTCTAGGGCAATCGATAGTGCCGTGATCCCTGAGGCATTTTATTAACGGGCGGGTGACGGTTCTGCAAGCGCCTTTGTAATTGCTGCTCCGGGAGTCCGTTAGAATGCGACCGCTTAAAGGGAGAGATGACTGATCACAAAGTTGTTAGACTTTGTAAATGCGCTGCCTTCTTGAGGATCGCTCGGGAGTAAACCATTATCGTACCGTAAGGCGTTTGGTGCGTGGGTCGTATAAACGTTGTACCAAAAAGGTAAATATCTAACGAATTCTTTGATAGCACGGCAGCTGTAGCCAGACCAAGAGTTTTCTTAGAGCGGTCCTTACGGCATGCGCTGTCCTGGTACACGCGCATCCGGTAGCGCGAATGGTAAAATAGATTGCTCCTTTTCCCTAGGAAAGAATACCTACCGATATTCGTCGAGGTGTGCTAATAGCTACTTTTGATCCCCTTATTGCTATCAGAGGCGCGATTTTATGTTATTCGATAAAGGTGAGACAACTGTCACCCTATTCTCCATTTCGCGGAGTATATCGGTGGGGGACGTTTCCCTATAAGAGCCGTGCCTTGGAAGGCTGGGTGGGGTGAGGAACTGTGGGACGCCTAGGGTAGCGGGGTGAAAGTAGCAATGGTTTACCACTGGGAGGTTGACGGTTTAGGCCTGCTTAGGGCAGGTAGTGGGAGCGTCTGTTTGTTCCCGGCACGGCACAAAGCGAAACGTTCGGGTATCCCCAACACACACCAGTGAGAAGAGGCCCGAATAAATAGGGCCACATCGCTGCTCAGGGTCGCCCCGAACTGTCATCAGCGCCCGCTGGCTGGCTGGCGACATGAGAAAGACAACCGTTGGTTTTAGTGGGTATACTGGCCGCTCCATCTTGGTCCGGGGAGCCACTTTATCCCCGCTGCCCCTCGGTTTGGCGGCGAAGAGTCAACAAACTGGATTTTCAGCAAAAAAAACAAAAAGGTAGTGGGGCGATTTCCCCAAACAGGTTCTCCTTTGTCATAGCTGGTGAGACTCAGTACCTTCGGCAGGCCAGCCGCGGGGAAGCTAAGGGAATCTGGCCGGCGGAGGGGTAGACCGGCCGTGGATGTTCCGTGACTGCTCCAAGCGGGCTTATGCAGCCCGCTTTGAAGATGCGGACGGGTTGAAAGTTAGGTGTGCCACCCGCTACATCGCTTCGCAATCAGGTGGAGTCACAGGGAAAAGGTGTCGGTAGATCATGGGCCGCTCTCCCTATCCTCCACGGCTCGGTGGGGAGCAGCACCGCTGATGCGGTGTGTGGAGGAGCCGTGGGAAGAGGGGACATTCGGCATGGTGTCGTCGATCTCTCCTCCTTCTCCGGCCAGGGAAATGGAGCTGGCAGCGGGCTTAGCATCCGGGCCGCCGCTGGGGGCTGGGGTATTGTCCTGCGTGGGTCCCGACTCTGGGCTCCCGCGCCCCAGGCAGACTCCGGGGTGTTGCTGAATGAGGGGGCCGTGACGAAGGGAGCGCGTTGGTTGCACGACGCGTCAGAGGAGGCAGATGGCGTAAAAGCCGAGACAGAGCTGCTAAGGTGGCCTGGCGCTGGTGGGGATCGCCTGGGAACTGCCGAAATTTCCTGTGACCTGCATCTAAAGGCTTGAAAGGTAGGAATAACGTGGTGGTTGTAGTCGGTGCGGTCCGACGTAACCCATCTTTTGCCCCACGCGGAAGAAGGATAACCCATGAGCAGGCTTTCACCCCGCGGTTAAAAAAAGGTGGAGTAGGAGTGCAGGAAGAGGTGCGATCTTCTGCTTCCTCACCAATGGAATAGCGTAATTGGCAAGTTAGCCAGTCCTCCTTATGCGCTGCGATTCTGGGAATGATGCCACGTGCCATACGGAGAGATTATCAATACACTATAGTCCAAATTAAACACAAATGATTCGTAAAGTTGTTTGTGATAAAGGGGAATTAACACAGAAGTTTGATGGGTACTTTCGCAACAAAACCTAAACCGGGTATAAACATTACAAAACATTTTCATGGCCAATCTCAAACTTATTGACTAGGTGGCAGAAAATGAATGTAGTTATGCAGGCGAAATCAATGCAACAGTGTAAAGATATAAAATACGGAAGAGATCTTATACTTTTTGTTTGTTTTATGCTGGTAAGAAAGCCGGGTTCAGAGCAAGGTATTAATTACTAAGATGCTGTAAACACATAAAGTCTTAATCGAAGGACGCTCATACTCGTTTACTTATAAGCAATGTACCATTTAATTCAGACAAATAAATTCTTACAACTGGAATTCATTCATAGTTTCTAATTTATTAATTTTAATAGAAATTGTCAAAATACGTAAGGTGTCGTTTCTATGACTGACAACGTTTTAAATCGTTGTCAAACCAAGAGTATTGCTTTATGTATGCAAAGTATAGTTACGAATATTAACAAAATAACTTTTGAAAAAAAATAACTAGAAGAAGGTTCCTTTGAAAACCATTTAACATTAAAGATAGGTTATGAAACGTTACCTTGTTGTATTCTGAGCAATAGGTAGGAAGGAGATTGAAACAATAGGTTTTATTATTTTGTTTGACTGCCTCTGTAATGAGGGCGGCACCGTTATTTCACGAATTGACGTTAAGTCCTAAGGTAGATTTAATGTTCACCTTGTTAAAAACCTGTTCAATTTTCAACTTGATACAAATCTGGTATTTTGATTTTTTTCTGTTTTTAACGAAATAATCATCATCATCAGCCTGTTTAAGTCCACACGCACTGCTGAACGCAGGGCCTCCCTTCTCAAACTAGGAGTTTATGGACCGTATCCTACTACGCTGGTCCCATGCGGATTGGTGGGTGGACCGACTTTTATGCCCATCAAACACGCCCATCTGCTTTTCAGACAATTTGGTGTTCCGGACTATATTGCCCTAACAAACTAGGAAACAACAATGAAAATTTGTTGAGTCGCAAGATTCGAACCCGCAGCCTCCGGTTTCTAATGCACACGCCCTTAATATTAGCATGCTTAGGCTACTCGAGGCAGTTTGTTGACGCTGGTACATAATTTTTTCAATGCTTGTACAAAAACTGCTTCGTTATACCGGTTTTGGTACTTACTAAAATCCTTATTTTTATATATACGGAAATCTATATCGGGAAGCTACTGTAGAAAGCTGGAACTCCAAGTCTTTTAAATTAGATTAAGGTACTATAGAAATAGTACAACTTCAACTTGGTTTCAAAACAAGTCAATGATAAATATCAAATGCATACATTGTACCACTTTGATGGATTTTCATTGTTCTTCGGAACCTTGTTTTTAGAAAAACAAATTATGCTTATTCTAATATTTGCTTATACTGTAACATCACAATGACTTTCCAATTCATTTTTATACATTTGTTAATCTATTTCAGATTAACTCTGTTTGGAATAAAAACTAATTTCCCACAACAGACCGCCATAAAACATTATACTGTAAAAATAACTAAAAACCTATACCAAACGGTCTGTCTCTACATCAGTTGGTTGTCTGTTTCTTTTATGCATGAGCCGTTGAGCTAAACACTTGCCAGCCCTATTGGCCATGAGGAAGCCCCATTGCAGCTTCTTGCCAATCGGTGCTTGACAAAAATCGACAAACCAGTCGAATCACCGTTGTCCAACGCTTCTCCTTAACCATCAGACCCTGCCACGAGGACCATTAAGACAACTTGCAGTTCTAAACCCTATACCTTAAAAAAAAATTAAAGATAACTTTTAATGAATGGTAACAGCCACAACAAAAGTGTAGCAAAGCTGATCCAATTTTCAACTGCTTATTTTGCGCCCTTATCCGAACACTCGGAAAGAAACCTCTAGTCTAGCCAACTTTGCTGCAATAGAGGCACTACAAAACAATTAGGTAACATGATTTAATAACATATAAATAATTTATTTATTCATGATTCATAAATATGTCTCTCGATAACAGTCACTTGACACGCTCAAATTAAAATTACCTGGGCTGTATAATTAAAACATGTCATTACCTCAGGTACATTTTCAGAGTCTGAAACACACAACGCAAAACTGTTTGCTTTTGCGAGCTTTGACGTAATAGATTACAAATTGAAATTTCATAGCTTTGATCTTATCTTTTAGAGTATGTACTTTATAGACAAAAGATGCCACTGTATTCAGCTGCTATTAGGTATTCAGCCCTAATCAGCCACTTTTTGGTTATACTAAATCAAAACCAAAGACTCATCATATTACTTAAAAGTTATAACATTAAAAATTTGTTAAGTCAGGATTCTACGTACCATGACCTCCAGCTTCACAAGCACACTTCTAACCAGTAGGCTACGGTGGCATTAATGGATTAAAATTAAAAATAGTAAAGAAAAAAATTCTTTGTTATTGTCTATTTTTGATTTGGTTTCTAGGAAAGCGTATTTTGTTAAATTGTTATTTATTTTAATAGGGTTGATTGGTAGTGTCAGTGGAACAGTTCTGGGGGAAAAAATTTTTCTTTATCCCAATTTTGGCCTACATAATATATTGGTTATGCTATGGAGAAATAAATGTTATCCCATCATGTTTAACAGTTAGCTATTTGGGTTAATAAGTGGGTATCTCATATTATTTTAATAATTTTGCAAACGAGCACCAACATTTGAAAAGAAAATAAAAATTGCAGAGGAACTAAGGTGAATTTTCTGATTGAAAATGGTCTTAGCACCGCAGACATCCGCAATGCAGGAGTAACAACAACGCGCGCCGCCCTGCCAACACGCCAAGTTTTTCTAAATGTCTTACTAAATTGTGTGTATTTTTCGCTCACTCATAATGGTTTTGTGTGTCAGGTTCCGCATATTGTGAAAATAATTACTATGACGTGTACTCATTATTTACTGTCTGGTCAGTTTAATTTTCGGCCCTTGCTAAAAAATCGAAAAACGTCATTGCGCAAGGCCCATTCCTTTGCCTTTAATATGCAAAAGTTGTTGCGAAAAAGATGGCCACGAAGTTGTCGCTAAGAAATTAATTAAAAACTGATACGATGAAATTTAGCATGAGACTGCCCATTGCACACGCGCGATTCCATGTCACCAATTCAGAAAAGTACCATGACATGGTATGTCTAACAAGTTAAAGTTGAGTGTATGACATATATATCCTGGTTGCATAGATAAATAACACTGCCTAAACATACATTTTTTCTTGTACATTTAGCTATGTCAAACGTTTTTCTAGTATGAAATGGATACCATATTTATAATAATAATTGAAATATAATAAGTGATTTAAATACTTTTAAAAATATAAATTAGTTACAAAATAAAATTTTAACAATGTTAAATACTGTGATTTTAATAAAAGACTCTAAAATCTCACCGGTTCATGCCAATTAGTATGATAAAATTTCTAAAGGAAACGTATACGAAAATTTTAAGTTGTATTACGAGATAATATTTTCCCTGCAGAGGAATGGATGCAGGAAATGTGTAGCCAATAAAGGAGATATCATGTGCCGCGGAGCATTTAACAAACTAGATTTTTATGATTAACGCTTTGCTCAATCATGCTCGTTGTTTATTTAATGTGTAACGCAAAGCGAAACAAATCGAAGTAAAACGTAATAAGCCTCGTTAACGGGCTCCACTGAAAATCAACGATGCAACCATTAATTGCATTTATACTGCGTTCCTGTTGCCCGGGCGGATAAACACGAGTATAAATGTACTTTCATATATTTGTCCATTACCACGTCGTTTTTGTTGCTAGCAAAGGGCAGAAATTGTTTAGAACTGTATTTTTTTGAGTCTTGTTTACTGCTATTCAAGATTTTGTGTATTTTAATGTATGTGGCCTTTTTATTCATCATTCATTTTAATGCCCTTTTGTGTCTTTTGTCGAAAGAAAGTTGAGGTGTAAAATGAGAATTCATACTTATAGGTCTATGTCTCACTTCTAAAAACATATATGATGACGAAATAAAAGTGTATCCCTTGTTTTGTTTTACATAGGGTTTACGTTAATATTTTTAAATGGGTGTTTGCTTAACAAAGGCAGCACAAAGTTGATTATATTGTTTCATGAAAGCACTAAAATTTATTTTCTGGTAATAAACGGTTAACAGTTTAAAACCGATTGATTACGCTTGTAAGTGATGATCTGACCCACAAATATTGCCGTAGCAACAGGTATTACAATATACAAAAATGTTATACAATTTTTTGTTATTTCAATCTTTCTAATGTTAAATATTGAGGATGGAAAAGTAGAGTCAATATACATACACATAATAATTATTTTCTTTGAGGCGTTCTAAAACCGCTAAATACTTCTAACAAAACATCAGCATCAAAGAAGCCGGTCAAAGCAAATAAGATAAATGGTCCCGGAAAGCCGACTTCTTCTCAAATCAAGGGAGATGTTCAGAGATTTGGACATTATGTTTTATATTTTGTTACTCATTTCTCCGCTGCATAAAACTCTGATTTTAATTTCTTTTTAACTGGTAATTTAGGTTATTTATTAATAATTTTTGACAATTGTGTTAAAATATTTAAGAAATTAAAAAATTACAACTATAAAATCACAACCTTATTTACTTAACCTTGGAAAGCAAGGGGCTCAATTTCATGAGATAATTGGCCTTAGAGTTTAGCCGCAGGCTTGCAGATTACAAGCATTCCTATTAACAATTGAGGTATACAATAATCCACAACCTTAAGCGTATATACGTTTTACCAAATAACCTTAAGCCATAAGCATATTAATAATTATTTCTTTATTTACACCCCGATTATAATATATATCAAATTCCAAAAATTTTCGGATTTTCACCGGCTTTATCAGTTTTATTTAAAATATATCAATTTTTAAATAAGAAACTGACTGATGATATCAGCTATAGAGATACAGACACTTTACCAACTTTGTCTGCCGTGATCATGGACTCTGAAAAGAATCGAAACTTCGGGGAGTAAATATATTTAAGTAACGCAGAAAATCCAAATAAGTTAGTGGATTTGATAAATATTAATGGCAAAATAAATAATTAATCAGGCATATTCAAAAGCTATATAGATGAGACGGTGATAGTTTAGACGAAGTTATTTTGTAAAAATGTTACATTTTTTTGTTTTCATAAAACATATCATACATAACATTTGATTTAAATTATTGCGCTGGTATCTTTTGACCGTCTGAATGCTTTGGATCTTTCAGATGATATCCTCAGAGCTTTAAAGGCTGGCGAAATCATGAGCTGTTTCGTTACAGGTCATTTACCATCTGTTTACTCAAATTAGTCATGCTTTTAGGTACAGGTGGTCATATTCAGTTTGTTATATTTCACTCGTTTTTAAATCTTCAACTTATGCTAGCATAATGTATAAAATTCAATAAATGACAGTAAAAAGAAAATATTAACAAACATTCATATAATGCAGTTATAGAACACAGGATTCTTTAATTTTCTTACATTTCTATATAAATTCCTTGATAACTATATCATCGCCAAATTATTTGCATCTTAAATTGTTAAATTATTAAATTAATCCTTAAATTATTTAAATTATTTATCGCCATAAAATAAACATGTTACCTCATCTAAAATCCATTTTAGGAAGATGTATTTCATGCTACATCAGATATTATTGTTATTTGTTTTAGCAGGATGTCGGAATCGATTAAGCTGGGTTGAAGCTAACTGACGACGAGCAGGTATTTCGCCAGCACCATGTTTATTTACAACATTTTATGATTTTTTTGAAGTAAATACTAAGCGGCATGCTATATTGACCCAAGGCGTGTATGTATATACTTATAATATATATTTGCTAATATATATATATTTAACTATAAATACTGCTGAAGTGATTTTAATAAAGCACCTCCTGCTTCAAATCCTTGATTAAGGGTTAGTTTCTAAAATATGACATTTGGACAAATAATTTACATTCACCAATTTCTCTTTCAGTTGGCGTTGATGTCGAATAGATTTGGAAACGTGTTCGTTCGCCCTTTCCGATTACACGATCTCACTGATTCGATTAACCCTGAGAATCCTTTGTTGACGCCATAAAAGTTACTATTGATTTAAGCAGCGTATTCTGAGAAAGCTCACACACAAGAAATAGTATTTTACCGTTGAATTCAAAAGAGCCAACCATTTGGTTTTGTATTATGTACTAAAACCTAAAAAGAGGCTAATCTAATGAGTACAGTAACTAAGGGGTTGTTAATAGTAATTGATTGAGATTCAATCCAAATTCAATTCAATATTCATCGGTAGTGGCCAGGTTGGTATATAATTTGTTTAATTCAATAATATGTGTTAAGGCAGCATTTGAAAATAATGCGAAAGGTGTACAGTAACCTTTCAAACAATAAGCTGCTACATGTCTTAAATTGTCCTGAACTTTCATTTGTATTGTATTTATTATTTTAAAATTAAGTAGAGAAAGTCTTCAGCTGGGTCATTACAGTAAAACGAGCAATACCCGACATAAACATGTTCGGGAACTATTTTTAAAATAAGACCCAATAAGACTCGATAGATTTATCTGATAAATTGTGTATATTATACAGTGATTTTCACATTGCAGACATATAAAATAATTAATTAGTAAAAAGAAAAACACCTATTAGCTGACGATAGTGCAAGATATAAATAACTTATTATTTTTTCTTTCGATTTTTCAAAACAGCTTCGTGGTTTACCACCTTATTCCTAATATTTAAAACTGAACTATGCAATTGTATTTTTCTTTAATTCATCAAACCAGTATACATTCATTCATACTTTCTAATTTATAATAGCTTATCACAGCTAACGTGTACTACTTATAAGTAGTACGTTAATAATCTTTATTCTATTTTTTATTAAATGTGAGCAAATATTATTAATATGGTATTTTTATATACTAAGACTTTATCTTCATGTTTCGTATGGCTTTTTGTAACAAGGTGTGGTATTATTAGTGTTATCAATAATTATTAGTATCAATCCTTGGGAGGCACAATGAGAAACAGCCAGAATAAAGTCTCTCTTATGTACCAATAGAAATTTGATATAGTATTTTGATAATTTATTTTGTATCTTTTTGTATTAAGGATTCTAAATTGAAATTCATGACTCCAGTTACTAAAAATCGAATGTGGGTAATATATAAAAGGCTTTACAAAAACTAACTTCAAAAAGCAGCTTACTTCGAGTTGCCTCACTATTTTGGAAAGTCGAAATCGTTCAAATCAGCACGTTTATTGCGTGAATAGTACTTGGTTGTAAACAGACATTAGGAATTCGTAAACCATGTTATAAATACTGAAACAGTTAATCACAATTGAAAGCAGATATTTCCCAACTATTTTCATTTTAAAAGTATTATTGTTTACCCAAAATTTTAAAACGTACTATTATTTTTTTATTGTAACATTACCAAATCAGATTTTGATGTCTGTAGTATGTTATATGAATAACATTTCCAATATAAACGATAGAAATTATTGGCGACCTGCTTTTATAAAATAACAGGTATCAATGTTAAAAAGCTTTTTGGTTGACCAGATAAAACTTTTCGACGAAGATTTAGCAAGCCCTGCTCTGCCAGCTTCCACCGCAAATTGAAAGTGATCGGTGCCAGTGAAACTACAGGATAATTGGATAAGCTGATTAAATGATGAGCTCTATTGACTTTTAGACACAGCATTGTCACAATTCGAAACGTTTACATTTAAAAGGCAGCCTGTTGTGGACATAAATATTCCCGGTGGGCCAGTAAAGATCCTATTTTATGAGTTATTTATAAATTTAATTCAAATGAACATTTTCACCCTTGGCAGAATATTTTATTGTTTTACGTTTAATAATCACGAATTAGAAGACACTACATACAATAGAAGCAAAATTTATACGACAAATTAATTAGTAGTAAAACATTACCAATTTGTATTTTATTTACTATAATATTTTTATTAATTTTTTAATCAAAGTTAATTATTTTCATTTGTACAATGTGTTGTGAATTTACGAATCACAAAAAGCAATCTATCTTTATATAAAGGAACATTGAGCATGAAAGCTCGCATCAATACAGTTTTGTGTCAGCCAATGGGCTGGTCTCCGGAATTACTAATACTCCCTTTAATTACAAACCTATGCAACAATGCAAAATAAAATATTCACCTCCTTTACCTTTAGAGTATTAGAACCGATTTTTAAACTACGTCGTCACACTTTTATCGCCATTTTTACTGTGAGATGGTGTATTGGAAGAAATTTTATCTGAGACATTTGCAGAAATAAGTTCCTACATTTATATTGCTAGTAAATTTAAATCCTTATTTCCCGTTCGCTTTAAAATTTCCCCTTTAACTTAACAGCAGTTCACATGTTGTCTCTCTCAGTTTAAGTAAGCAGATTTAAATCTATAAAAGATTACAAAGAATACTTTAACTAACATTCATCTCCTACTAGATATGTCCATAAATTATTTAAATTTAAAAAGAAAAGTAATCAATATCGAATACTAATCAATGTATCACCTTATAAGAATCAACATTTTAATTAACGTCTTGTTATAAAGCCAATTCTCTGGTATTACATTATTTAGCATTTTATGACAGATTACAAGATTTATTTTAATTGGTGGAAATCTAAAAAGATCAAGTAAAACTTGCTTGATTGATGTCATATTCGTTCTCTGAAACATCTATTAACGTTACCGTTTTTGCTGATGTTTTTGACTCTAGTAACCATGTTATTCCTAATTTTCAATAGAGCTGCCTCAAAACCTATCTGTGGATTTAGTGTTATTTTATTTTTGGGTCCACTCGAGATTTGGCAAAGGTGGAATTATCAGAAATATGCCAGACACAACACTAATTTTTTAAATAAGATAATCCTTGCAAAACCAATAAAAATATCCTCATTACGAACGTACTCGTACATTTAGATTCGTACGATTCATTTGCAATCTAAACTCGACGTAATATCGTTAAAATATTGCGTTCCGCTGCACACGATACACAAGCGTAGCTGTTAACAATTCAACAAAAATAAGATATACCATCATTAGTAACATAACTATATTTGGTTAAATAAAGGTGAAAAGCTGATAATAAAAACAACTGTATTTCATACTTTTATAGGAATTTTACTCAGATTTGAAGATTCATGTTTAAAAATTTTATTTTTAAATAATATTTATGTAAAGTAACATGTGTCTGCTTGCAGTGATAATTACCATAATATATAGATCTTAGTATGCTCAAGTACCCTGTGCAATGTAATTACTGTCTGCCCTGGATTTTTAGTATTATTTTACATATTTACATTTCATTAAAATTTATATATTTGAAGAATTTGAGATAAAACTTAAATACATTTTTCTAATAATTAATAATATAACTCTACTCTTTTTTAACAACCTAGCGTAAAATTAGCTAACTATTATTTTTCAAGAATATTACGTAAAGCAGTTGTATAACCATAACGATAATGTTCAAAATATACGTCAGTAATACTTTTCTACCATTTCGTTGTAAATAAAAGTTCAGTTTACCAAATGTGAAATTATTACAAAAATACTAATTTAATGTTATGTTTTCTTTGGTTTAGCTTTTTGATGAGTTTATAAACTTTATTTCAATCTTCCTTTAGAAAAGAAAAAAACGTTCCAATTAAAGAGCAAATTTAAATTTATTTTCCGTTTGGGCTTTGGCCATTGGCGGTCTACTGAAAAGGACACACCACGGAGCCGGTTAACTTAAAGGGGAAATTTTTCAGGAAGAGACGAGAAGATTTTAATTTTACCTTCCGAAAGATCACTAAAATCAAAGCTGCTCGGTATAAAAGTCGGAATTAAACTTTGTTTGAAATTGTTGGCAAACTGAATTATTGTTTTAAACTTTATTAAATTTTATGTATTTTTGTTTAATTAGATATATGGAAAAGGAAAAAATATATAAATTACACATTTAATAAAATTTGTTAAATTAAAAAATAAAAATTTTAATTGTAGCATGATGATACTTTAACCTTAATTTATTTTTTTTTGTACAGATTATTTTACAAAAAAAACAATACAGGCGTTCTTTCAGTCGCGGAACAAAATCTCAACCTCCTTTACACACATGTCTTTGCATTTTAATAATAATTTTTAAAATTGCAATCAAGTCTAAACTTACCCATCATCATCATCCTGGTTTATGATCATCGTCGTCCAAGGGTCGGTTTCATTTTTAAAAGATTGTTTTATCTTTATTGTTTGATAGATATTTTGTATCTATATAGAAAGGAGGAAATGTATCATATTTAAAGAAAGTTAAAACAGAAAACATATAAACATAAGAAACTAAATAATTTCAAAAATTTAAACTCCAAAGAAGGTCCTGAATGGGTGGTAATTAACCAACCCGTTGTCCAGGGTAAAAAGGCCATGGTTAAAACAAGTATTACATGTATTTTATGTTTCGTTTGTTCCTCTGTCCTAAAAAAAACGGAAAGACACATGCTTTTTTTATACAATTTTAAAATTATTGGGGAAAGAGACCAACATAAAAAACGTAAACAAATAATAAATAAATATTTTCTATTTAAATAATACCGGATGGTAGATTACAACTCCTACCATAGAAAATGTACCAGAAAATACTTTCGCAGCCACAGCCGAAGGGAGAATGTATTTATTATTATTGTTTTTACTCTTTTTTTGCCACTTTTTCAATCAAATATTTATATATTCCGAATTTAAATTAAAAGTTTTAAAAAATGCAAATTTTCCAATATTTAAAAACCTTGGATTTAGTGTAATCAAAGCAGGTGCAAAAAATCCATATATATTTTACCCGGTTTACAGGGAGACCGTCTGGGTAGGTCCCACCTGCGGTGCCTATTTCGCCGCGAAGAGAGTGGGAAAACCTCGGTTTCCCGGTTTGGGGGCAATTGCAGCCAGCGGTTTACTGGGAAACGAGACTTAAAATGTTGGCTTCCCAGGGGCGTTCGGGTACCTAACGGTATTGCTA
This sequence comes from Lamproptera curius, assembly GCA_029286875.1. Classification (NCBI taxonomy): domain Eukaryota; kingdom Metazoa; phylum Arthropoda; class Insecta; order Lepidoptera; family Papilionidae; genus Lamproptera; species Lamproptera curius. Next base: position 145,197 of record JAGSMT010000295.1, read on the forward strand.
ATGTCTGCGGGGCCCTGGTGACCACTTCCCAGGTCGTCTGCTCTGCGTGTTTAAAAAAATATATATAAAAAGAAAGTCGTTATTTTCTTTTATAACTCCAAAGAAGGCTAAAAGATTTACTGGAAAATTGGCAGGAGGTAAAGGTTTAGGAGAAGGAGAAGGATACTTTTTATCCTGTTCGAAGGGATTCCCGGTGACTTAAATAAGTCAGTCTACAAAACGTGGTATAACAAAAGAATAACGGAAAACAAAATTGGACGTATAATTGCCGGGGAAAATGAACGCAAAAGTGAAGTTAAGATAAAACCCTTGTATTTGGAAAAGTAAGTTTTTAGGCCTATACCAGCGGATATTTAAATGGACAGTTTGCGAGTATTGTGGGCAAAAGTTTTGGAGAAGCCTTGGATTATGCCCTTAAATGGTTTGGGTTGAAAATTTGCCATTGTTAACCCCACCCAGTCATTGTATTCATTGCCGGGGAAAACACAAGAATCACAATTCACTTTTTGCAAAAACCAAAAAATACAATGGTTTCGATGACGTATTTTGGGGAGATATTATAAAAACGGGATTTAATCCGACATTTAAGGTATTTATTTTAATTTATATAGAAATGTAAAGGGAATAACTTAATAGGTTATTGGACCTGGTAGAATTTATAATTTGAAACCCTTTCCCCCAATGAAAAGTGTTTATAACCCAGTTAATACTGTCTGGTTTTTATTTTGTAGATAAAGGACAGATTCCATCAGAACTGGGTCATTTTACTTTCGAATAATACGGTGTTTCAAATTTCGAAAAAATTGAACATTGAATAATTTTAAAATTTTTTAGGGGCAATATGGAAGAAAACAACTTGACGACGCCCAGGAGATCAAGCAGGAAAAGCACAATTCTTCAAGACTTGGCGTTCGGTTTCCGAACATCAAGGGTTGGTCAGGGTTGTTTTAAAGAGGTTCGGGCGGCCAATGTGATTTAAATTTGGTTTGGTCAAAGCAGGAAAACGACCATCTGGCCACCGGAAGGACATTTAAGTCCCTATAGACGAAGGACCATCCTGATTGTTGGGTGAACAATTGAAAACGGAACGTTCACGTCGCGAACTGGGCAACGCCAAAAATTCTGGAAAACCTTTCGATAATATGAATTTCTGGGTAAATTCCGCTGAAGTTTTGAAAAGAGAAGATAATTATTTTATTAAAATGAAAAAAATCCATTGAATGGTGAGATCAGGATCAAATTTATTTAAATTTTTATGAAAGACCACTGATTTTTAATGTTTATTAAAAAAATAGAAGTCGTTATTGTTTGTTTGAAAGGAATTATCTTTTAATTTGGGTGAAGAAACTACAAAGAAAGTTATTTTAATGAAATAACGGTTAATGTTTTGATGATTTGTCAAAATGTTGGACAACTATTTTGCTTTGGGTTTTGCCGAATTTTCCAGGTTTTGTTGGAAGGTATAAAAAAATAGAAACAGAACGTTTAAATTCAAGGTTGAACTAAGCCAAACTGGTTCTGAAGATACAATTCCATTTAGGGATGAAAGCAGAAGGAAATGGGCCAATTTGGTCGATTAACTATTCTGCCGGGGACATACATTGGGTGTCCACATCATAACATGAATTGGACGGTCAAACATATGGCCGTCATTACGGTCGGCCTGATCTTCTTTATTTACCTGTAATCCAAAAGGATAGATATTACTCAATAGTTGCTTCCTGACAAATATCGGAAGGACACGAATCACAAAGCGCGTTTGGCAAAAATTCTCCTTGATGAACTTTTTGTTGAAAATCTTTTGAAGATACTTTTAATGCTGGATATATTCAATCGAATGGAAAAAGCAAGGCCTGCCCGCAACTTTCTTATTTGGTTTTATATATTCATTGGGAACGGAATACTGCATTTCGGAAAACCATAAAATATATTTGGAAAATGTCACAAAATGATATGGCGGTTTTTGGATTGCAATCTCGAATACCAAATGATGAAACTTTCACGCTACCGGTTGGTCGTTATGGAACCGTAATGAAGGATTTAGGTATATTCACATTTCCCATTCACGAAGTCATCCCACGATAATTTAGGGACATCTGGAGAATTCAACGAGTTTATTTTATTCGAATGTTCCGCAACGTGCTGAAACACCCTTCAAAGCAACTACATTGAAAGATTTTTGCAACTTGCCCAAGTTGATCAGTTTGACAAACTTTTTTACCTTTCGGAGATGAACCATCATACTTGGAAAAGTTTCAACCAAGAATTTTTAAAAGACGGAAAAGGGATGTTGTTCCGGGATCCAGATGTGCGCCCCATTGATGTTTTGGTCGTAAGGGAACAATTAATCCAAAGAATGATGAATGTTTCTATTTTGGGTTGTTGCTGGTAAATGTGCGTCCAACGATTTGAGACACTACGAACGGTTAATGGTGTAAATTCCAACCATATCGTGCCGGTTTTTAAAATTGGAACTTATTAAAAAATACCCATTGGGTTAGGAAATGTAAGCCATTATCTCTGCATCTAAAGTTGGTGGCCATTATTCGCCATTATAATTTTGGACATGTTTTCCCATCAAACCTGTTAACCTGTGGACAAACACAAGGATAGTATGTCAGAAGATTTTTACATTCAAAGTCGAAGTTTGTTCCGGAAATCACGATTTTGAGATCAGTGAGGAGAACATAATCGTGCTTTTACCTTTTGACCGAAGATAAAGAAATCAGGTTTAAATGCAAGCCCAAATCTTGAAATGAATACAATTTAATTTGAGAATTAGAACGGGAACGTAAATAAGGATCAACCAGGAATTAGATTTAGTAGTTCGGTGAATTAAACCCGTTGAATTAAACAAAAAGGAAGTTTATGATACTTTAATGGAAGGCAAATCGCGATGAAAATGGTGGTTTATATTTTAGGATGCCCTGGGAAACTCAAGACATTCCTTATTATTAGTTTTTAGTAACCCCGGGGAGATCCAACATTAGCGGTTGCAGTTGCTTGGAATAGCAGTTAAATTAGAAAGATGCCGTACGGCTCAATCAAGCGGTCAGGAATTACCGTTAAATCTTCAAACTATTGAAGAACGGTTAATAGAAAACACTCCAGCAATGGCTAAAGTTTAGGGACCGAAAATCATCATCTGGGGACGAATGCACAGGCATAAACCGCATTAGAAGGAATTTAACCGAACATTAAAAAGATTTTACGAACGACCTGAGATGTTTTGGAGGAGCAATGATTTTACCTCCGGCGGCCAATGCCAGTAATTCCAAATCCACGGCGCCAGAAATAAACGCTTGCCTCAAATCGTCAAATCCATGGGCTATGTGAAGAAACCGCGCCGAATAACATACATGAAAGTTACATTGTTTAATGAAAGCCCAAAGATTTCGGTGCAATTGGACCATCTGTAATGGCGGACCTATCGATGAATCGAGCGGGACTAATATGTTTTCCAAAAATTGCTGTAATTTTTGTTCATCAAAAGCGAACTTAAACAATGTATTTCCAAATTTATTTCTAATTAACAAAAAATGAATGGTTGGAGTGAGGGAATTTTAGTCAAGAATTAAAATGGTGATGACCCAAGACATAATTCAAAAATAAGATCCTTGGAACAATGATTCTTCAAATCTTATTGACTGGTAACCAAAATGAAGATGAAGTTCAACTATTCAATTGAATTTTTAACTTTGAACGGCCTGCTTATCACCGCACAATTTACGCCTAAAGGTTGGCTTTAGTAATCATGTTTTAAAACATCCAAACCAAAACGGTAACGGGCGTTTGGGGTTAGAAAATTAAATGAACAATGTAATTTATATTAGCAAATGATAAAATTCAAAGGTGAGAAGTTTTCCTTGAGGATCCTGATGATCCCAACCGATATGCCGTTTAATTTAAAAGACTTAATTTGTTTGTCCTTAGCCTATAGACCATCGAGAAACACAAGGCCAATCCTTAAAAGTTTGTGGTTTAAATCTAGAATATTATGTTTCAAGTCAATTATACGTGGATGTTACGGGTTAAAGAACATTTGCGCGGTTTGTTTTTGCGCCTGATAATATAACAAGAAAATGTTGTTATCAAAAATAATAATAAACCTATGTTACTAAAAAAGAAATATTTGGGAATGATTATTTAAGAAAATTTAATTTTTTGTATTTTTTCAATAAAAAAACCCGTTTATTATTAATAAGGGAAATGTTCGGGCCAATTAAGTTAAAAATAACAAAGGTAAAAAAAGTAATAAAACTGTGTGTCTTAGGAAGTTTTTTATATAAAGTCAAAGATTAAAATTAAGCTTCTTTATTTTAATGAGTTAAAAAAAAGGTTATTCGAACCAAAAATAAGAAATTTATAGCGTACTTGGTTGTAAATATTCACTTTTAATTATCAAAAATTTTGGTTTTTTCCTTGTATAGAAATTTTTACACTTTTAACGACAAAAAAAATTAATTTTTTTATAAATGGAAGGAAGATGTAAAGTAATACAGATCAGTGGCTAATTTTAGCTAAGTTTATATTAACTTTGTTTGTTTAAAATAAACGTGGAGTCTTATTTTATAAGAAATTAATTTAATAAAATTGGGGAAAAATAAATCAACAATATTTTAAATTAAAATTAGAGAAAGGAACTTGATAATTCCTTTACCTGACCTAGTAGTTAACAGGATTTATTACTGCTGGGTATATCGTCGATTTTATATTAAAACAAAAGTTTTTACTCTATGTTTTTGTATTCCATCTACGGCGTGTGGTGGGCGTTTTGGGTAGTAGGGAGTCCACGGAGCAGTGCTTTACCGGGCATAAATGTGGAGGGACGGGCCCACCTGCGCCAGGAGGAGGCTTAGCCCGGATTGAGGCGCGCCGGAGAGCCGTGTAGGTCAAGCTGCACGTCCTTCCCGGCTGTAGGGCAGGGGAAAAGAGAGAAAGGTCGGGGCGCCGCTTAGGTTTTTAAAGGACATGATGACCGGAAGGAATCCACGGAAAGAGACAGAAAGGCCCCTCACAACGCCCTGGCTATTCCATAAGAAGAAGGCTAGGGCGCCAAGAGTGGCAAAAGTCCCAAACCTTTCAACTGACAATGAGTTTTGGTTTTTTCTGGGACGGTACCCAAAGTGACGGTCTTGGTGTCCCACGTCGGGTTTGGTCTCCGAAAACTTGTCAACGGGGGCGGGTAAGCACGGCGACAAAGGGAGCATCCGTTGGTTTTTTAAAGACACCCCGCCCCATCTTGGCCCGGGATTAAAATATTATTTTTAATAAACAAGCAATGTAATTTATATTCTATATAAAAAAAGCCTGAAAGCAGATGACGCCAAGAATGCCAGGGAAAAGACAATAACCGAAGTGTTTAGCAAATTGAAATTATTAATTTAGTTTTAAATAATTTTATTTAATTAATTAATATTATAATTAAATTTCCAATGTCAGCAACCAGTTGCCTTTAAATGATGTCTTAACTCCTTTTATTTGTCTTACCTGATAGAGAGTTTAGAAATTAATTTATTATGAAGGATTGCATGGATAAAGTTACCACTAATGTTCAGATTAACTTCAAAGTCTCTACCATTCACTCCTTAAATTACAACAAGAATTAAAATTACCTAAGTCTTAAATTTAAATTATTTCAATCTTTAAAACATTTATTTCAAATAATTTTTTTTTTGAAGCATATTAAAAATGATTTTAAAGAAGGTTTAAAGGAAGGAAGGATTTTTTTGAACTTGGAATTTAAGGCAATAAACTGAAGGTCAGATGCGTTTTATTTGTGGGGAGAGCATGTTACGTTTTGGAGTGTTCAAGGTATGTGTGTCTAAAGTTAAACTAAAGGCTACTTGGGGAAAGCAGGGAAACAGAGTATACCCAATGGAGGTCTAAGGATTAGGCTTTAAAGGAAAGGGCTTTGGAGAAACCAAGTTGATTAGTCTCAATCCTTTTTAAACCATCCGCAAAGGGCAGCTTAATTGGGCCATTTTTCAAATTCAGATATTGCTTATTAGGAATTACACTGGGAGTGATCAAAATTTTGTAATATATTTGTATTATTAACTGGTTTTATTTGTTTGCTTAGGTTGTAAAAGTTTTGAATTTTCTTGAAAAATTTTATTAAAAATTGAGTTTTTAAGCCACTCACCAAACCCAAAATTGGAACCAGCGTGGAAATGGGTTATTAGGGGAGGTTGTCCAAAGTGGACTTATCATAGGCTGATAATGTATGTATGTAAGTAATAGGAAAAAAAGGTTCAAAAGGAACAGGTTAAATAATAAAATATTTTAGGCTGGAGGTAAAAAAGGAACCTTTGGGATAAAACGACTGATAGATTTAATAACCTTTCTTACAAATGGTATAATTTTTGGTTTCGAAAAACCATTTAATCAAAGATAATTTCCTGAAGAAAATGGAATTCTGATTAATCACTGATAATGTTGGTTGACCAACCCAGTGTTACCTAAGTAATAAAAGGGGGAGGTTTCAATAATGGAAACTTAATTATTATGCCTTAAGAATGAAAATTTAAAACCTTTAATATTATCATTTCTGTAATAAGGGGCATAAAGGACGACTGAAATTTTATTCATTTGATTCCACCTTACAGCCTTTTTATATAACACGTTAGTTAGGATACAAAGGAAAGTTAAAGTACTAAATCTTTTCGGGATTTTTGGAATTTAGATTATAAAAATTAGCCGAGTTAAAAAGTTATTAAACTTCTTACTCAGATAGATGGACAAACAAAATAACCATGTTGGTCGAAATGGCGTGGCGTCAAGGTTTTCTTCCGGATGAATTGTCAATGAGGTTTTGGGTTATAGTGTGATTAGGTAACGAGGCTTTGCACGACTCCTTTCCTTCTTCAATATTCTGTTATTTTGTTTACATCAATTGAGCCAAGTTTGGCTTTATAAGGATTTGTCATCTTTTGCACTGGGGATTATGGGACCATCGCCCGGCATAGGATATTTATTTGAAAACAATAAAGGTTTTAAAACATAGATTATGGAACATGGGGAATTTTTCATCTAAAAGCCTTTTTTCATAGCATGATATTCTTATTTAATACCCAAATTAATTTACTAAAAATAATTATATCATCATCAGCCTGGTTTGTTCCACTGCTGGAATAGGTCCCCCAGACGCCCCTTTGGGATTTTTTGGTATCCCACCAATGGTCCGATACGGGGGTAGGGAATTTGGACTTTTACTATCTTTACTTTTTAACCTTGGGGATCGGGGCCTAAATTGCCAATCAAAAGGACAGAAAATAGCCAGAAGGCAGACCCCAAATTCAAAACTCACCACCTGTTTTCGAATGGGACGCCTTCAACACTAAGCTGGCCTTGAAGCAGTTTTTAAGAAAGACAGAAAGTCTTTTAAAAGTTTTCTTTTGTTGAAAATGTTCTGTAAAAAATCGTTCACTTAAATGAAAATTTAATGAATATATAAAAGTTTGATTTAAGTAAATTTTATAAAATCATCCAAATTTATGGCAAACCCTCTTTTCTTGCTGGTTTAAAACTGTGATAATTAAATTTAAACCCGGTTTTAAGCGAGTAAAATAAAAGGTTTTAAGTTAGTTAAGATTAGAAAAGAGGATAACGCTGTATCGACGAAATATCGTTTTTAAAAAAATTAAGACCTATAAACCAATGTTTTAAAGCATCGATGTATCGTTTGTACCCCTTACGGATTGGAACCAACGAAACCTGTTGCCTAACCAATCTAGAATCTATCAATGATCGCGATCTAGTCTTTTTATAATATTTTTAAAAACGTTAACCAGATTTTAAACATTAAATGATAAATATTAAAAAATCATGGACTTAAAAGGTTAAACTTTATATTGTTATGAATAAGTAATATTAAAAACGGGTAAAATAATAAATTGGTTTTGCAACAGTCAATTAACAAAATTACTTTGACTTTAACAAGTATTTTCCAAAACCTTAAAGGTTAACCAAGTCCAAAAGCAAATATTATTTCAAAATTACACTTGAAAAGATTGATATACCTGAGAGAATTCATTAAAGGTCAACAAACATTTAGGAAAAGCTATGATTGGATTGTTTTTAAATAGGAGATTACGAAATTTTTAAATAAGTGCCCCAGTTTATTAAAATTGTTGAGATCAATGGTTTTTTTGTTATTAATCAAATAATAATAATGTAAAAAAGGTTGTGGCATAATTAATTTTTACAAAACCCCGGCTACGGTCATTTATAACGGGCAGATTTTCTAATTTAGCCAACAGTTGGTTTCTACCTGTAAACGAACTCCAAAGTAGACCTAACAAGCCCATGGTCTTGAATCTTTTTTTGTATGCGTTCCCATTTCTTTTTCAATATTAAAATAGAATAATATTTAAAATTCCGTTTGAGATATTTTAAATCCAAAGTTTGGGTAAAATTATGTAAAAAAATTTTTTTGTTATTAGAAATTGAATGCCTGAACCGGCAAAACGAAGGAAGCTACTTAATTTTATTTAAGAAGTTTTCATTAAATCTATAAGAATATTTTTCTGTATAATTTATTTTGTAAGTTACAAAGGAAATTTATTTAGTTCTACCAAAGTTCCGATATAATCCTTGCTTTTATTGGTCTGAACTGCACAATTTTTAAATGGAAAACAAAACATAAAATTTAAGTGTGGGTTGTGTGTTATAAAAAAATTTTATTAGTAACTATTCTTAGCCTAGTGGAAAAGGGCTTTTTCTAGAAAACGTATGGTTTGAATCCTGGGTGACAAAACTTTTTGGTAACTTGTTTCCAATTGGTTAGGTAATGCTTGGGATCACAAATGTAAAATAAGATGATCCATTGGTGGGATGGGATAAAAGCCAACCCAGTCTGATCTTTTCGTGCCGTTTCAGTTATATTTGGTTATCCGTCCAATTAATATGAGGGTTAAAGGGGAGTCCGGGGTTTGACATACACTTGTGCAAAAATAATTTCTCCTGCGTAGTTTAATGTTGATCACCGAATTGTTATCGACCAGAGGCTATTTTTTTTCTTTTTACTTTAAAAAAATAATAAAACTAATCTTTAAGGATTACGGAAATTATTTTATATTAAATATATGTACTAACGAATATTAGGAGACCTAAAATGTAAATAGGTTGGTGACAATTAAGGGGAATCATTTTATTGCAGCTTTTTTTCCTTTCTTTTTTTCTTTTTTGGAAAATTTTCCAAGTTATCAAAGGGGAAAGTTTAATACATTTGATTTACCTTGAATATCGGCTTTTCACCGGAGCCGGGACTGGCATCTGAACCCTTCTTATGGTTAACTGATTTTTATGGTTAATTGCACAATTAAAAAATCATTATCATCATCATATCGGGTTCAGAAATGTCCACCCTGACAAGGGGGCCCCTTGAGCCGCCAAGAAACAGATCCCCGGCCACCCATCCACCGACTTCCCGCCCATTTGCAACCACGGGCACAGTTGCAACCCAGTTCAATAAGGGAAGCAGGAAAGACCACCCCTTGCCGTGGGTCATCTCCCGGCAACCACACCGTATAGAAAATCCTTTGTTTTCAGCCATTATGGATACCGGACGGAGGAAACCTTTCCGAAAGCTTTGCCCATCCGTTCGATTCATCGATTGACTTGCATCGATGGGTGTTACCTTACCAAAATTTGTCCGAGGGTTATATATTCGTCAACAACTTCGGAAACAGCGTCCCCAATAACTCACCGGGATAGAATTGGAAGGAATGTCGAGTCAATGATTTTTGTAAGACCCAAGTTGCAGAACCGTTAGCTTATTGAGGGCGCTTTAACGTCGTCTGGGCAACCCTTATCAGGCCCTCAAGTTCCTGCCGGCCGCCAAAGAGCCCTTTATCTCGTTCCTACGGCACCCCACCTTTGGGCACGTTGGGAAAGCGGCCCCGTCCCGGCCCTGGAAAGAGGGGAAAAAATCGTCGTTAAATTCTTTATTCAATATGGAAAGCATTACAATTTCTTATTATTGTCAACAAACCACCATCGGTTCGGTAAATAATTGACCTAAGAAGAAACCGGGAGTAAGAAACCTTAGCGGAACTTTTTTTTTTTTAAAAGTTTTAGGAAATATTTTTGCAATAAACATCCATTTTTATAGTTTGAAATAGCCTGGGAGCGAACAGTTTTTGGTTAGTGTGAATAAGTAGTCATTACAAAATAATATCCTTAAACACAAACGTTCCCTTTTAAATTTTAATTTTTTTCACAGATAATAGCTGGGAAACGTTTTGTATTTAGGTAAAGAGATACATTTCCCTTGAAAGATTCTTTGTTCTTAGGAGCCTAGTTTTTTGGAAAAACAAAATTATGCTTTTTATTCCAGTATTAATATTATGTGGTCAAACAATGTTTTTAAACCCATTTTATATTTATGAAACACATAATTCTTTTGGAAATATGTACTGAAAGAAACAATCATTTTATTTTTAGTAAATCGTTTACCTAAGGACTTTAGGGCCCAGTTTAGGACCTCCGTTAACCCTTTTGATTTGAGGTTACAAGCCCACGAATATATTACCCAGTGGGCATGGGAGCCGGGAAACTTAGCCTCCAAGGGTCAAGACTTCTAGCTCCCAGCGGTGGCTTCGTGATTGCTTCACCCAACTTTTCTTTTGTTTCTGGAAATGGAAGAGGAAATCGAAGACCTTTGTTAAATGTCCATTCTTCCCACGGCCCCTACAACCACATCGGGGAGGGCCGTGAAGGGAGGAACCCATGGAATACCGAACCCTTTCCCCTGCGATTACTCTTGACGCTTGGAAGACAGGCACCCGCCGCCTTTGTACATGTCCACCGCATCTTTTTGAATATATTTTAACTCGAGGTCATTCAAAATCACGGGAAATCCAAAAACCGTTAATGGACGAAGAAACTTAAAAATGAAGGTAAACGCTGTGGTAAGACGCATAGATATTTTATAAATTCGCTTTGTGTCATTTTAACGGGACCCCAGCATCCCAAACCTGCACGTGGACGACCGATTGGAGTAAAGATGGCCTAAAGATCCGCTGCCCTTTAATACTGATTTTGGAAAGTATTCGTTTAAAGCCGCAACCGTCCCTTTGTACTTTAAAACTATAAACGTATTTTATTACAAAAGAAGTTTTTGTTGTAATAAATATTATATAAACATTGGAAACTTTTGAAGTTTATATTTTTGGGGTTTTACTTTGCCAACGTTGGCCTTAACCCAATTTTAGGACGAAAAGGAAAGGTAACCTTAAAATATATGTTTTACCTCTCCCATTTGTAGTTTCTTGTTTATAGTTTTATAATACGAATTTTTTCCAGATTACCATAATAAACCATAGTGTTGAATAATTAAATAGAAAAAAACGGAAGTTTATATTTTATATGAATAATTAGTTTTAATTAGATACGATCTTAATTGCAAACTTATCATTGATTAAATATTTGCAAAGAAATGAAAGATCTTTAATTATTTGGAATAAATTTCACTTATATGTAAACGTTGGAGATACACCATTTTGGGCCAAATTATTTCCGCTTTTGTCTTTATAAATTAAAGAAAGAGTTTAAAATAGCAAATGTCAAAAGTCAATTTTCGCTTGCCGGGTCTGTTTTCTGCCATCACCTTTTTTGTCTTTTTTTATTTCTCTAAAGGCAGACGAGCACCCGGAATGCTTTTAAAATTTGATGGGGGTCACCGACGCCCATAGATATCGGCACTACCAGGGTTCGGTTTACCCAGTAAATACACTGGCCTTGGGCCCTTAAAACCGGAACACAGCAGGTTTTTATATACCACATTGGGCAAAATAGTGCCAACTCCAGACGCCCCTGGAAAAAGTATATCTTTTGTTTTGACATTAAGGAATTAAAAAAATATTTTATAATGATACTTATTTGAGCTTGTTCCTTTCTAAATAAAGTTCTAGCATGCAGATAATTTGAGTAATTTTAAAAGATAGTATTCGTTTCTTAATTATATTTTTATATATCTTTCAGGCTAAAAAAAATTGGTAGATAGACGTAAAACGTAACAAAATTAAAAACTATTTTCGAGTCCAGATCAACCACGCGGAATGAAAGATCCGTTTAAAAGCAGGGCAAATGCCGTTGTAATAAAACGAGATAAAATTTTTACTGACATTATGTTGCAAAAAGGCCGTTTATGGGTCGAAAAGATTCAGGGGTGTGTTACGGTTTCAGGCTCCAGCCTGATGATTCCAATTTAAATTTCAATTAGCCAAACAAATTTCTGTGAATTATATATATGAATAATATTTTTTTTGATGGTAAACCGGGATGGTTTCTTAGTTTAACATTCAATTTATAAAAGTAAATAAGACATAAAAACTTAGAACTTACTATATCAACTCAAAGCAAAAAATGTAACTGTTTTTTGGATTCATTTAAAAAACCCTTTAATTAATAATTCCATTATTTTAATTTAGGTAAACCTTTTTAAAACGTGTAGTTACAGTAATGAAAATGTAAGGAATTGTTTAAGATGATTGCAAAATTGTCAAATTTCGTAATTGAGAAAGTTTTATAAACCAAATTGGTTTACTAGGAAATTTACAAAAAGGTCAGGATTTGGGGGTTTTTGTTGCCATTGAAAATAAAACTAATTTTGTGGGTTCGTTATTTAAAATTAAATCTTATAGAATTACAAAATTAATTACCAAAAGATTTATTTTATTGTTTATTAAAATATTTACATTATTTAAGAAAAAAGAAAGGTACATTTGATCGATTGTTTTTATTTATATTTATTTTTGAAAATGATTTAATAAGCCGTCATTGGCCTGTTTTTAATAATTTTTGCAGTTGGTACTTTTATTTTTATAGAAGTAAAGAAAATTTCCGTATCAAAAATCACAACTCGGAGGGTTAAAATTGCAAAGACTTAAACTATATTTTTAACATAGTTTAATTTTTCCTATAATAAAAACATAAGCGTTATCTATGTTTTAAGAATAACTCAGATAGCCATTTTAATGTAAAACATTGTTACATTCAAACCTCATAAAGTTATTATCAAAAGTTTAGTAAATGTTTTTTGCATTTAAAACAATTGTTTATTGTAGGTTATCTTTAAATATTAAAGGGATTTAAAATGACAAAAACCCGTGGAAGGTTTTTTGCAGAGGGCACGTTGTCACCGTTTTATATCTTTCAGGAAATACGTTTTCGACGGTTACCAATTATAAATTGATTTACTGACTATAATAAATTTAAAAAGAATAAGGAAAAAACCTAGACTGTGTTAGTAAGTTAAGATTAGCGCTTCCAATGTTATTTTAATTTATTTTATTCCATGTTTCGTTAATTCCAAATTTTTAATTCAATATGTCTAAAAGGATTAAAAGCTATAGGATCTAAACGTTAATTCATTCGTTCGTTTATTGTGTACTATTTATACTTATTATTCCATACCTATTATATATATATATTCTGTATGTATTGTATATTTTCCAATATGTTAACTTTCAGGGTTTCAAATCCAATATAAAGGTACCGTAAAAAAAATCTGCCTATGACTGAGGTAACTTAATTTCTACACGGGAGGGAAATTAATTGGGTAATTTGTAGAGGCGGAAAACAGAATTAATGAAACCAAAAAACGCCTTCGTAAATTTTATTATTCAAAAGTTTGGATAAAAATTACCACAGATATAGGTGGAGGAAAGATTTCCTTTCATCTTTTTGGAAAGAACGTAGGTTGTCGTGTTTTCTCCAAAGGAGCCAGCTCATATTAAACAATGAAGATTATTTATTTTAAATATTTATTCACCGCCATTAAAGTTTTGTTATAATTGTAAATTAATTAATAAAGGTTGACTGGGTTGGAATGGCAAACACGCTTAACCCTTCCTATTTACTTTTTAAGATCCAGTAAAATTTTACCAAGGGTAAGGAAAACATTTTACAGGAACTAATATTTTTAATTTGATTTTGATCTAACGAATAATTATTAAATTAATTATTAAAGTTTCATATATTTCACAAATTTCATGTTTATTCAAAATTTTATTTTAAATTTTAATATTGAACCGAAGAGGGGAATTTAAAAAGGAAGTAAACTAATTTTATTTTTACAATTATTCTTATTGGAACTTTATTGAAATTTAAGTAATTATTTTTATTATTTTATACTTGTGGTTTAAGCTTAATAATAAAATTTCAAGCTTGATAACAGAAAAGTGTCTTTAAAAAGAATTTTTGATTCATCATTCATATGTGAAAATCTCACTTTCAAGACCAAAGGCGTAATGAAAGATCTTTTTCATGGATACTGATTTTATAGGGCCATTTTAATAAGTCTCGTTGGTTTTAGTTTGGAAAAACCTTTCAGGCTAGTAAAGAAGAAACTTATAAAACGCAATTCATTATTCCCTAAAAGGATCAAATAACCATTCTTTAAGGATTCCCTTTAGATTTGCCAACCAATCTTATAGACAAAATTGTAAATTATTAGAATAATATTAATTACGAATTCGGTTACTGAATGAATCAAGGGAAAATAGGAAAAGTATACTTGTTACGAGTTTATACATATATTAATTTTAAAACTTACTAACCTTAATTATCAGAACAATTGCACTAAAAACTAGTTTAAAGATAGTCTCCTGATGTCCATTACTAAACTGAAAAACTGTCCAACCAAAGTTTTATTGGCAAAAGGTTCGGTTAACTGTTGCGATATGGACCAGGCCGGTTCCTTTAATTTCGCTGAAGTTCTTTAATAATAGTTTTTATGTTACAAAAGAATACAAAATGTTTCAATTAAAATTTCTTTACCACCGTAAAGTGTTCATTATTGTTCTACATAAAACAATTATACTGTTTAACATTCAAGGCTAATGGTTCATGCCAGAAATTTTAAAAATGGCCTGGAAATCACAACCTTTATGTGGGATAAATTGCAAAACGCTTGTTAAACCTTAAAGAGATATAATTATATAATGTTTGATAATATAAATTCCTTGCAATAAAGTTTAAACCATTATTCCTTTTGTTAAGGCAATAATTTAATATAATATATTTAATACCATAAATATTTTTGCCAAACAACGTAAAAAATAACATTGAGGAAATCTGGTTTTATTAAATATTTTATATATATCTAACTTTAAGGAAATTATAGGAAATTTTATAAAATTCAGGCCTATATTAAAGTTCGGTGTAAGAAGTATAAAAACTTTTAAAATAGTAAACGTTAAAAACCATTTTAACTAATATTTATTGTGAAAAGGAAAAAAGATAAATTTAAATATATCAATGGAAACTTAACCGTGTAAAGGATTGAGAAAACGGCATGAACGGGGTTATAATGAATTAGTCCTTGTTGTTAATTACTGATAAAATAAAATTTCTTTATTAATAAAAAACCGAACCTTTTCAATCAAAATTGTAAAAAATTAATAAAATTTTTTACCTCTTGGTAGGGAAGTTTTCAAATGCAAATGGAAAATTTAGTTTAGATTCCAGAAAAGTTTAAGTAAGATTGGTAACATAAGTTGGGGAAATTTACTACAGAAATTCCAAAGGCCTTTGGTGGTGTCACAAAGTTTAGATTTAAATTTGAAAACTTCCCAATTTTGCCTTATTTAAAAACAAAAGGGTAAAATTAAAAAAAAAAACATTTAAGGAATTTTAGTTGATTCTATTTTCTCGAAATTGAGTAAAAAAAAGAAGGAGTTATTATTCCCAAACTAAGGGAAAATGGATAGGAGTTTTAAGATTATACCTTACATGCCATAGAATACAGGGAAAAAAGAATTATATAATTTGATGAATTGAAAGGTTTCGAGATTTTTTGGATTCTTTATTATAATCTTACGGTATTGGTTACAAAATTAAAGGAAATAAGGTAAAACTCAAAGGAAATGTTTTAAATTAAAATGTTTATTCCTTGACGTTTCGTAGAAATTTCAATAATCTTCGAATTTTTAGTTTTAGTAGGGTTAAATAAAAAAATTATTTTAAGATAATAAAAATTGAAAACAAAACCGAGTTTTTCCTGTAACATTTAAAGAGTTAAAGAATTGAACAGAGATAACGTATAAAAAACGTAAATCTTTTTTATTTCTGATGATCCTCACTTAGGGAGAAACCATTAGAACGGATGGGTGGGGGGCAAGTGCCCGGCACGATCCCCAATGAGTGACTTTAACTCACTAAGGGCCCCAAGATGGGGGCCCAGCTTGGGCATCACTTTGGCCGGGAAGCATGCTGAATCGAGGTGCCCTAGGCCAAGGCCCCGGGCGTTAGAAGTTTTTTAGAAATTTTATAGTTAGAAGATCACTAACTAACATTACTACAAATGTTAAAGTCAAAAACAATCTTTCATGATTTTGATTGATATTGGATTGAGGAAAACCCTGAAAGAAATAGTTCAAATTGCGAAAACACGTATGATTAAAAATTAACATTTGAACCTATTTTGGTTTTTTGTTGGATTGAATTGGAAACTGGGGATTATTGAACAATTTTTGTTTTTTTTCATGTGTGGGATGTCAATTTTTTAATATTATAAATTTTGAGAGCAAATGTTTTTAATTACCCTTTTGAAATCAAAGAATTTTGTACCTCAACTCACAAGTAGATAGGTAAAAAAACCCCTCGATTTTTTGGGCGGGGTTGTTCACAATTTGGATTTAACCGATATCACTGATTCTGTTCCGAAAATTTTAAAAAGCCACAAGAATAAAAATATTTTATTTGGATCGAAAATCCCCTAAGTTTTCGAAACCCAACCAAACACATACTTAGACTTAAATATACCATGACACATGACCAAGGCTTCAATACATTTATCAAAGAAACCATATAAAATTAACCAAACGTTTTTCATAATAAATTTAGATTTTATAGTCATAAATTAAAATTTAAAAAAAATTAAGAAAAGAAAAAATTTAAATGAGTAATTTATAACATTTAAAGAAAAACGAAAAAAAACATTGGTTCCCATTTTGGCCTGGATGTTTTTAAATATCCCCTTAAAAAGTTTGAGTTTTTTTTAAAAGAAAATTTTGAGGATTTGTTACGAAATGATTATCCAAAACTGTTAGGAAAATAAATTTTTAAACGGAGATGTAAAGGTTTTTTGGTCTTTAAATTAAATTTATGAACGTATCAAGGGGTACCAAAATGGGTTAAAAAAGGAATTGTTTATGAAAACAAAAAGAACGCTGCTATATTGATTTTACCCTTTAAAAGGAAACCTTTTGTTCGCTTAAACTAAATAATATAATTTGGGATCAACGTTTTTTGAGATGCGCGATTAAAACGTCGATTTTAATTTGGTTCAGGCCCTTTGTAAAAGTATATTGTCTTAAAAACCCAAATCAAAGGTGGGAGCAGAATTTGAAAACTGATTAAGTCAAAAATTATATGGCCAAAGGGAGAAGAAAGTGATGAAGGAAGAGCATTTTGGAAAAAATAAGATTCAAACCAAACAAAATAAAGGAACTAAAACTGTACCTTAATTCTTTTAAAAAAATAAAAAAACATAAAAAAAACATTGATTGGGTGACCCATATCAATATTTTGCTTCGGATCTGGCTTTAAAATTTTTAGAACCCTCTTTAAAAGGGTTGCTTTTTAACCCAAATAAAATTAAATGGAGGTAAACTTGGGAATTTGTATATTTCACGAGAAGACAAAATGGTCAAGAAAACGTTCAATAATGTATTTATGTTTCACGTTACCAACTTTATTAAAATACTCCAAAATAATTGCGGGAACCAATAAAATATAACCCCGTTATAAATGCTTTAAACGCACAATTTGATACTAGCTTTAATTCAAACATTAACTTATTTAAAAATTAAATTTGTCCTTTAAATGAAAGTAGTCCTTTGATTTTAAAAATTTTATAGATGTAAATTCTAAAGAAATTGGCAATCTAATAAAAAATTATATTTTTTAAAAAAGTATTTGCTAAAGCTTCACTAGAAATATTTTTTATAAACTATAAAAGTGAGAGTATAATACGTTATCATCAATTTGACCAGGCAAAACTTGCCATGAGAAAAGATTTCTGAAACAAACCATTTCAAAATTGATTCATCAATGCGTACCGGTTCGATGGTTTAATTGTTAACGACGCCCTGAAAATTTGAATGATATATTACCTTCGGTATTTTAATCTATTTATGTTTTATTTGTCAGTTTTTAATTGAGAAACAACGAATTTATGAAAATTTAAGTTTTTTAAAACAGAGAATTCAACTTCCACCACGAAGCACAGTTTAAAAGACACTTTTGGCATGAGTATTCTTTGGGGCATTCAGTCCGCACATTATATACCCGTGAAGATTAGGTAAGAATTTTGAATTTGGTTGTTTTAATTGTCCCTACGGTTAGGGTAGGATTGTTTTATAAACTGCCTGTGGTTTGAACCGGAAAAACCATTATATGTTACCGTTATTGTTTTATTGTTTTGGGTAAAGAGGCCGAAACATGTTTTAATTGTTTTTCGTATTGTTATATTTGAATCGTTCCCAACGTCATCATCATCATCATCATCATCTGGATGGTCCACGCGGAATGGCCTCGATAGACCCCTTTATCCATTAGGGGTTTGGACCGATCCCACCACGCTGGTCCAATGTCGGGGTGACCGATTTTTACGCCCATCCGACGCTGGATCTTTCTTTTCAGAAATTGGGGATCGCCAAACCTAACCAACTAGGAAAGAAAATGAAAGTTTGTTGAGTCCCGCAGGATTCAACCCACGACCCCAGTTTTGCACAGCCCTACATTTCGAGGCAGAGCCCAACTGTACAAAGTAAAAGAGGTAGTCTATTCGGTAGATATGACCTTTAAGGTTTTGGGTTGAAAAAAACACAAATTTAAAATAAATAATTAAAGTATTAAAAATTTTATACTTTATTTTTTTTTCCTTCCGAGGGGGTTTTCAGGGGTCAATAGGACCCCAAAAAAGGTGTAACATCGGATAATTTTAAATTGTAAGATTTAACGCAATAAAACCTAAACGTTATTTTTATTAAAAAAATTTTAATTATTTAAACAATTTTACGTATATGGTGAACATCAGTTCTTGGGTTTGTTTGTTTTCACCTGGCTTCCAATGACTGATAAATCAACAGGTTGGCCCATCGAATTTTGCCAATCGAGTGAAAAGAACGCAGTTGTCATGCAAAAGTTTTTCATCAAACACCAATTGTTTAACCGGAATAGAACATATTTAACCAAAATTGTTTAGGTAAATTATTTTTTTATAGCATACGCAGAGAGCTGGGCCACCGGATGGAAAGGGTCAGACGCCCATATAATTAGCAAACAAGGGTACCAACGCGCGCCTACCGGATCGTAGGATGTTAAGTCCTTTACCCAGTAAATTTGGCTGGTGCCCTTCAAACCGAAACAAGCAGTGTTTTCCACACGTTTGCGGCAGAAATAGACTGGGGGCCAAAGACTTCCAAACAGGGACCTACCACCGGTAAAATACAAAAAGTACCAAATTTTTCCATAAACATTTAGAATGCGTTTCTAATATAATCGATACCAATGAATAAATTTGAAGTTTCTGTTTGCTAGCATTAAAATAATTTTTTTAATGATTATATTGTGAAATATAAACAATACTGATAATGAAACAACCTTTTAAATAAATTTATCAGTCTGCCTACCTGTATGTTTGTCCGTTCGTACTGTCCAATCTTTGGAATGGTTGATCCGATTTTGACATGACTTTCACTGTTTAGTTATATATATATATTATATTATAATATATATTATATTATAGTTAGGTTTAGTTGGAAGTAACAGTAGGCTCCTTTTTTATAAAAAAAGATAAATACTGAATTATTATTATTTTTATATTACCACGCAGGTGAAATGGCGCGCAGTATCTTATTATTAGTCTTTCATTATATCAGAAAATAATTTACTTCATATTTGCGATATATCTTCCTCCATATTACGGCCTAAATATCGCAAATGGAGAAATGGCATGTCTAAGCGTATCTAGTACCCGTATTTATTCGTCATTTTAACAAACAGTCCGAAAGCGAATTAGCTCTCATATAAAGATATTTTCAAAATACAATGGTACCGTGTTTATCATTATTAATTCTCTGTATAACTTAAACTTACTAACCAATTTTAACTTATCACATAGCATATCCGTTGGGATCATCGGAATTGGAAAAAGAACTTCCTCATCTTTAAATTTTCCTTTAAGTATCGACGCGTGAATCACATTGCTCATCAGTTTTTTTTATGACCAAACGCGTTCCATTGCACAGTTTTGGTTGGTTTAAACTTCTAAGCATGATGACTACCGAGCCAACCTTAAGTTTTAAATTGTGCCGTGGTAAACCAGGCAAATCCAAGGAGTTTAAAAATTCACTAGGAGAATTAGTGGCTTCTGTTTCGTTTGTTACACAGTCGACAGATTTGAATGAATACAGAGTACCTACGATTTGATTTTAAATTTTAAAATTGAGGTCATCTACATCTTTATTTTTAGCGACTCAAATTGCTCGCTGACTTAACCATTTAGTATTTTTGTGATTAGCAATGATATCCGGGAATACTTTGTTGATAAGCTCGTGTTTTGATGATACAAAATAGCAAAAAATTTGGAGGAAATTAAATCAAACCGCTGGATTTGTCAACAGGAACTTGGCCATTACCGATAGTCAGCAATTGCTTCGAGAAGTCATAAGCAGAAGTTTCTTTACATATCGCCACAGGTTTGATGCTTTGAGGTTATTGTTTATTTCGTCGGCAGCAGTAGATCTTGGAATAACTGATGGTGTTTGTCGAAATCG